>WKFP01015051.1:1354979-1512938 GCA_011057875.1 Pterocles orientalis | reverse complement strand
GGGAAAGAACACCCAAACAATTTCTACCCCAACCACTCCCAGAAAAATGCACATTTGCTTTAAAAGTTTTACATAATCTTGCATTATAGACTATAGGTGTTGGCTTCCATTGCATCTAATAGGACTGGGAATTGTTCAGCACCCTACAGGACAGACATTGTCCTTTGAAGTCCACAGCAACAGAGTGTGTTTGCAGTCTTCAGATTTATGCTTAACTATCCTATGAGTTCAATTCACTTATGTAATATGTCGGCACAATTCAAATTAATGTCAGTTAATTTCCAATAGCTTATGCTGGCACCTCTTTCCGAAGGAGTGTGAGCTAGTGAAAAGCATAAACCAGATCCATTAATCTCTCTGCAACAGGATGAATCTACGCAGCAGTCTCAATCCAGTTTCAAATATTTTCCCCATTTCCCTTAAGTCTCTGCTCTTTAAAAACTGTTATGTCCATTCAAGAGCCTATGTGCCAGCACTCAGAGATACCTTCTGGTATACTCGGATACTCACCCTTTCACATTCCCTCATGAGCTACTTGGAAAATCAATTATATGCAGAAATGTGCCTACAATGTAACTTTTCACACCTGCTGCATAGCCTCACATCCCCACTGATATGCCTTGCGATATACGTCTTTGCAATCTCTAAACACATTGTGTTTATCAGAGGAACAACGCAATTTCCTAAGCAGCGTAGGTTCACCAATTCCGATGGCATTGGAGGAACTGGCAATATAACCATTTATAACCAGTAGTATCAAGGGGTTGCCAGGACACCTTATCTAGACAGTCAGCTTCTTTAGGGACTAATAAAGCCATGATGCAGTACATAACTTCTGCCAGATCTCTGTTCCTCTTCACTGCAGATGCTCAGGAAGGCATTACCTAACTTCCATGCTTCTGTTGGCATTTTAACACATCTGTGACCTTGTGTTATCTCTGCTAGGCACCAGCCAACTGCATTTCCTCTAGCCTGAGCAACCAAAGTCCTGCTCCAGTAAAGTCTTCTTTAAGGAGCACAGACTGCTAAATTAATCATAGAGGCCACTTTTAGACTGGAGAACAGGAGACAGACAAGGTGCTTATCTTTCTTTTTCTGCTCTTTAAACTTCCTCTTGCTCTCCCAGGTTAACCCCTTCTTTTATTTCACTTTTGAAATGCTTGCATACAAAACGCCAATCAGAGAGAATGAACTACAAAATAACATCTTACAGCTATAGGGACTCCACTGTAGAGGACACTAGTGCAGGAATTGTACAGAGACAGGTCACTTTACCAACAGGCAAGACAAAACAAGCAGAACTGGAAGTTAGCAGAACACAGCAATTTTTTTTTTACAATCACTCTGGCAAGGAAATTAAGATTATTCAATACAATTGAAATTGCAGGGTGAATTTAAGAATTATTTGTAGTCTGACTTGTTCCGAACACTGAAAGTAATGCTCCGGTCTAGCTAAATATACTATGAAGTTCTTGTGGACTGCAAGCAATCGAGGCTTGGCTTCTGCCTTCTGTTAAGGGACTTTTCTCACAGTTTTTATAAAAGTAGAGGTAAAATTCAGTAGTCTTTGCTATCATGAGTCTCCTCTAAAAACAGAGGACATGGCAACCTACTGATATTTTTGGTTTTGATCTGCTCTCAGAAAAAACTGTGTGTGGTGAAGGATTTCTGTACCTCAGACAACAAGCAAACAAGGAACAAGACATGAAAACATGCTGTTTTTCTCAGTCTGCCATCATATGAGGCCTGATTTCCAAAACCACAGGTTTGAGCAGAAAGATTTCCATTTCACTCAACCAAATTAGAATCAAATCCATCATACAAGACAAAGACAAAGTGGTGGCAGACCCAAAACACAAGCAGAGGTCTCTGAATTTGGTATGTACAGAGAAAGGAAATAACGACATCAGAGACTGAATAGCTACATCACAGACTAAGCATAGCAATTCTGAAAAATGGTGTGTTTTCAGCCATAACAATCTCCTCTTAATAAGAAAAAAAGTATTCACAAAAGGTAAGTGTATGATAAGAAATCGGACTTCACTCACTGTCTTAGTACATCTGCATGGATCATGAGTCTGATCAATAGCAAGAAACAACTTCTTCCATCAAATGAACAGTACCATGCATGTGGCAAGAAATGGAGCAATGGGCTTAACACTTCAGATTAGTAATAACTCCTACACAGATCAAGAAATATCTTCTGTGAAAAGAGCTGTTTGAAATCCTAATGCACAGAGGTATGCACAATATTATCTGTACCTAAAGCCACAAGGAATGTTTAAAACAAACTAAGTAGAAGGATGCTTGAAGAAAAAAAAAAAAAAATACAAACCAAAATCAACCAAACCACACAAACTTCAAGATATGTAAAACCAGAAGAAACAAGATACACAGGAAATATCTTCATTTTGGGAGAGGAGCTCTGTTACAGTACTAGGAAAGCAGATCAGTAAGAAGCTAGATGAACTTGGAATCCACACACACCAAATACCCATATTTGTTTTTCTGGACCCAGGTATCTCACAATGACAGGTCTTTCAAGATTGTCTGACCATTCTCCTATTCTGTCATAAGTCAGAAGTTAAACTCTCCACCTTTCTTAGCTGTTTTCTGAAAGCAGCTGCCATGGAAAAGGATTTCCAAAACTTCAGAAGTTCTTTCAAGATCAAAAAGAAATAATTTCAAGTTTTATGATAACATTTGAATCCAGCCAATCACACCAACTGTGACTCATCAAATCTTAACCTAATGCAGCAGGAGAAAGGAGAAAAGACTGAGGTAAAAGGGGTGACACCACAAGCCAGTTTCCAAGAGCTTTGTGACTGGTGGCAGATTTCAGTGACCAGTTTTCATAATACGTTCAGCTCCCACCTTTCACTGGAGTATGAGCAAGGGTCACCATGGTCCTTGAGATGAGGAGATAGTTATACACAAGATAGAAAGGAGAGGAAAAACAAAATAACAAGAAGATTCATGGCTGAATTTGGAGTCTTTGCTGGGTTTAATACATCTCCTTAGAGATCTTAATTGCACATCAATCTACTTCAGCTGGAGAATGAGAAGTGAATGTGCAATTCTTCAGCTCGGGACAGAGGGCAAACTGGAGTTAAAAGAGAAGGAGAAAAGAAGGGCATGCTCAATCCAAACTGGATTTTCTCCCTTCTTACCATGAGAAGACAAGAAGCTTTTCCTTAGCGCTTGCCAACACAGGGAAATTACTTCAGAACAAATAAGAATGTGACTTAACAGCATTTTGTCCATAATTCCCTTATTCTATACCTCAAGCTCTTTCTGGCAGTTAAGCTTAATCCACTTCTAACCCACACAAAGACGTGTTCAGTGCAGAGTGCCCACACAAGGAATTAGTACAGAATAAGTATGCTAAGCTAACAAGACCTTAGCACAAAATTCTTCATCAACCTTCACTGCCAATGTCATTCTTGTTATTCATAGAGACTTAAACTGTCAAGGTAGGAAAAAGAATTACATTGAGAATCTTTGCTCTCCACTTGTATGACTGGAAAACTGACAAGAATTCCCCTCTGCTGGTATCAGTGCCAGCCACATCCAAGATATCTAACCGTATTCAGAGTTGCATACCCAAGATAATCCAAGAATAGAGTAAGGCCCAGACTACACTATGCTTAGAGGAATCATACACCATCCTTGTTGATAGCTTTAAGCCATGCCTGGTGCATGTGGCTCCAGATAGAATATCTACATTTCTTACTTTATGAACAACTTATTTGTGTAAGGATATAGGAAAAATTTGGTTACAGTCCAGACTTACCAGACGTAGATTGGAGATTTATGTAATCAGACAGTTTATTAACAACTATGACCTTGTCTGTGTTTTATGCCATAAATTCAAAACTATTAAAGTCACTAGACTTGAGATGAATGTCTCACACTCCAATTCTTAGCCTCCTCAGCTCTCAGAGTTCATGTTCCCAAAGAAACACCAACACAGAAATGCCACAAACATAACTCCCACCCACACCAACAATACTTTGTTCTATGGGCACCTTAGACTCAAGCACAAAAATACCCCACTGATTAACATTCCCAGTTTCTAATGCAGAAGACTCGTACTTTAAACTACATGCCTCATAAAACTGTAGATTTATGTTCCCCTTAAGGTTTGGGAATACCTAAAATTTCTTCACGGACTTAAATAGAGACTGTCAGGATTATCATTATGGATTATCCCTCGATGGGCATGCAGTGACACATCTTCAGACTTTTTAAAGTTACTCCTGGGACTGTCAGAACACTCTAGAAAAAAAAAATCTTAGCTTTCCCTGTTAATGCTATCGATTTCAAAATGAGAGACACGCACAAAGCAAGAGACGAGTGGTATCAATCCACTGCACTTTCTCTTTACAAACTGTTCTTTCTCGCTCACTAGCTCTCTTACATTTAAATTCTGAATAGCAAAGAGAAGAGCAGTGTCTCCTGCTTCCAAAAATAATGATACTTAAATTCTCCTTTTCTATAAAGTGCAACAGAATCTATGAGTTCTTTGAGGGAAGGAGAGGTTTTGTTAATTTTTAAAATAAAATTCATGTTTTGAAACTAAGCAGCAAATTTCACATTTCAGAGTCTGGTGTCTCAACCATAATGTAAAACCTGCACTAGCAAAAAGATGAAGAAGAAGAAGCACACTTGTCTGCCTTGGAACTCTACTGCTTTTAGGCATGAGCCAGAAATAATCCCAGAGGCAGGATGCAAATGAAATGTCTCGTCAGCATGCAGGTCTCAATGCATTTTAATCTTAAACATTTACATTAACAGATGGCCCCCTGGAGTCCCATGAACTCTCTCCCAAGTTCATTTCCATCTCACACCAGGCCCCATTTGTCATTGGCCAAACAGCAGAATGTCACAAGGGGGTTAAGCCAGAATAGAGGAATGGGACAAACTGTATTAAATGATTGGTGTCACCTACACGTATGCATTTGACCTCAGTTACAAAGGGAGAAAAACTGAAGGTAAGAGGAAAAGGAAGGGATAAGGTGATGATCAGATGACCAAATACTACTAGGAGTAAAAAACCAACCAACCAAACAGCAAACACCAAAAAAAATAATCCCCACATTGCTCCTTTTGGTAAGGACCCAAATGCTACTTTTTAAGTCGGTATGTAGCTGTGTGTTGTGAAAGTGGCCCAGGCTGGCTCATGCATTTAAGGGAAGGAGAATGACTGGCTCATTCTGATCAGGAAGTGGCATAATACAGCCAGGACGCTCAGCCCTCACTCGCAGGAGATGTAAAACTCTCAGATCAGTCCAGTGCTCACATATATGACTTCTGCTTTTGCTGAGCTCCTAAATTTTCAGCTCTGTCATACACAGTGATATTGGTTTAACCAGGGGAAGAACAGAAATCTGAGCCCTTCTCTGAGAGGTTGAAAGATAACAGCTCTTGAACTCATCTGTGGCTGGGGTTCCCTAAAGCAAGGAAATAAATTTAAATTTGTTTGTGCCATTTATTCTTGGCCAAATGTCAAAAAGAAATTGTCAGAACAGAAATGCCTGCCAAAACAAAAATCTCAAGTGCAAGAGGAAAAACCACAAATCAATCTAGTTGAACGCAGTGAAGGATAAGAAGACAAATGGATAAAAACTGGCATAAGGTGATACTTTATTCAGGGGCTGAAGAAGACGAGCGACAGAGTTTGATCTATATTCTCACCAGACATTTCCACAGAAGCCATAGGTGCTCAAGCTGTCCCAGATGTATAATACATTAAATCATCTCATAACATTCTTTTGAAGCACAGAAATATTAACACCATTTTACAAACATGAAACTGAAGCACATCACAGAGAAAATCATCACCCCACAAGGAACATCTATAGTCAAAAAGAAAAGTGAACTGAGTCACTAGAACCTCAGGTTGTGACATAATGGTTCAGCTCTGCCCAGATCATGCAACTGTTTTTCCTCCTTGTGCAAGTAGGAAGCAGGTACAGAGATTAACCAGCAGTACGGTCTACATTGCTTCCTTGTGATAGTAAGAAAAAACACAGCCAATCCATTTCTTCATCTGAGAGAGGTTGCCTTTGCTTATTAAAAGAAAAGCTTATTTTACTTCTCTAAATTGCTTCAGGGAATAGAATATACTACACTTAACATTGCTTCCATGAATTTTATACTGTAAATTTGAATATGAGACTTATATTTTAGAATGAATGACAGTGCTCTACGGTAAAGCTCCATCTTCATAAGAAAATTCCATTGTGTCAGATTACTAAACTATATCGTTCTGTTTGAACCAGAGGAAGTTTGCCTACTCCCACAGTCTTTATATTGAATCTTTCAAGTCTGAGCCAAAATGTTGTGAAGAAGTCTTCCATTCACCAGTAATGCTACCACTTCACAGAGGTTCTTTGGTGACAGTTCAGTATAATCCAGTGACTTCACAGGTCTTGCACCAGAGCATCCAGCTGTTTTGGAACAGAGTCTTCCTGAGCAAAATTTAAGACCACATTCCTAGAAATTTAATTCTTTTTACATCTCACACTTCAAAAGACATGCCTGAGTTTGCCATGCTCCTTATATTTCAGAGCCCCGCAATTAGAAAGCCAAGCTTCATAAAACACAAACAGAGAGAATTTTGTGAATTCTTCTCCAAAGGTCTGCTACTTGGGATTCATGACAGTAACACATTCCCTTCTTTCTTTAGGGCTCAACAGCATCTGCCCCTAAAATGAGTCAGCTGTATTCATGACAACCCACAAGTTCTAATTTTCCCATCATCTGCCTAGCTCCAAACCCTGCTGGTACCTAGCAATCAATACAAGTTACACTTAACAGAATGGGTACAGGAGAGCTGCTGGGCACTGTGCTCAGGGAGAAAGCCCTCTCCCTCCTTACAAACTTATGTCACTTTCAAGTCTTATTGAGGGACTGTGCATCAAGAGGGGAAGGACAGCCTTGTAGAGATGGCCAGCTAGATAACAGCCAGCTATATCTTTTGAGTATTAATAGCAACATTATTGCAAACTGATGAGAAGTTGTCAGTTTGGCTGAACAAAAACTGTCCATGGCGTTTATTTTAAGCATTTTCAAGTTCAAGTAATCAGTTAATTATTGAGGCTCTTTGTCAGAAGTCTCTCTCCTTTAAAGTTTAACTGAGGCAGAAATATGTTTTATTTTACACTTTCAGCCTGTACATAATGAGGAAACAAAGGGAATCCAGCAGTGAGACTGGTTCTTCAAAGATGTAACAACAAAACAGATTTGAATAACTACAATAACAGGGATTGCCCTTCTATTTTGGGAGTCTGTGGCCCAAATATTACGCTGCAACAATATTCACTTCCAGCAGTTCAAATACAAGCCTGAATGTTGCTGCATTCCTTCTGCACTGAACTCAGTGAACATCCAACAGGGTTGCAGCAAGAGGGGACTTTAGGCACCTCCTTATCCTGAAGACAGCCAACTCCTCTAATCTCAAGGTCAGGATGGTCACTGTGAAATTCAGCCAGCACTGCTTGCATAAACCATCTCTGGTTTCATGTCAGGTTTCCCCTTCCCTCCTTAATCCTCCTTAACCTCTCAAGCAGGCTGGGGAAAGAACATGCCCTCATATCTGCTTTGTATTTGTTATAATTACACTTCTGTCTTCAGCTTTTAAAAATCATAATATATCCTACAGGTGTTAGCAAACTGCATTTCTTAAATACATATGCTAGTCATCTTCAAGCAGCGAGACTTTTACAATAATTACCAGCTGGGATACCACAGTCCTCTTCCATTAATTGTTGCCTGCACTGGGGATTGGTACAGGCAGCCGAGTATGTGCTATAGTGCCTAGGGTAGTGGCACTAGGCATGTGTCGTGGGTATTTGTACATCTCTAGAAAACATGCACCAGCATACAACACTGCTTGAAGCACTTTTTGTGTCCATATCCTGAGGGAACACGGGTGACATCTACTGAAGCATCTATCTTTATAGCTCTTCTTGGGGCAAAGGGCTTTTAAACAGGGAACAAGTAAACTGTCTTCTTTAGCAGGTACTGGCCTTTATAATTGTGACTACAACACACCCCCCAAGAACTCCTCCCACAAGCCATCCCCATGTGTTACTACCACAAGGAATGCAAGTCCTGGAACAAAACGAATGTTTGAGTACAGCTCTGGTCTTTGCAGAAGGTTTGGGCATGCCTTGCTTTCATTTTTTATGTAATTTTGACTCAACTGTAAAGGAAAGGCACCTACAGTCTGTGCTACAGGATGAGATCATGGTAGTGAGTATTTCATTGCCACCAAGGTGAGCTTTTGCTAATGAATCTTTTTTATTCTTTCCATGAGTGGCGATTTAACCAAGTTACATTTATAGCACCAGTTCTGCAGAGGGAAGGAGAGAGCACAGTGAGCTAGGACTGCAAGCAATGGCTCTCAAGGGAGCTAAAACACAGATGTCATAAAAAGCCATTTTAGAAATTGTACACAAAGACACAGCTGTGCAGTGGGAAGGAAAACAGGTGGCACCAGCATCAGGGGCTGGCAGAGCATGGAAATAAAAACACTGCCTCGCATTACAGCACAACATTGCCTCAAAATACCTTCAAAAAGGACCCCTTAAAAAGGGCCTCTTAGAAAAGATCTCTTTCTCCACTGCCTCTAGAGAAGATGCTGAGGTTAAGCAGCCCTCTTCAAACAAAGTACCCCCACAGCATAGAGTACATTTGTTCATGATCTGTGAATTTACACAAGCTACCAAAGACTTATGAAGTCAGCTGGAGTTAAGAGCCCCTCAGTAATATACTAAATCAGTCCCACACTCCCTATGGAGTCTTCTACTTAGAAGCAGCTGTTTTTCTACTGCTTCTGTTCAGTTTTGCACCCCGAGGTTGAACAGTTATCCTCCTCAGTGTCAGAGAGTCAAGGTCAAGAGACAGCAACTGAAGCAGCACAGGATGCAGGAGTCATCTTGCTGCTACTTTCTGGTCTGCTCACAAGAGCAGGCTGCTTCCTTACTCTCTAATCTGTTATTTTGCAGACGAATTCTCTCTGTACAACAGATTTTGAAGAGCTGTGGAGCTCCCTCCTCAGTGACTAGACCACATTTAAGGGCAGTAATCCTACTAGGATGCAAGGCCATGCAATTTACTGCCATAAATCAACTGCCTTGGTTCAGTTTCTGAAGGTTGGAGCAGCTCCATCTCAGGCAGTGGGGAGCTCACCAGTTCACTGACATCTGACACTTTGCAATATTTTTAAAGTATTTTCTGAAAAGCAACCCAATAAAAACGACAGTGTAGAGCTCTCTATTTATTCTTTCTGTGATGCCAGGTCAAATTGTCTGAACAGACACTAAAAAACCTAATGTACACATCTGCACTGTACTTTGTCTCTTCTGTCACCGTCCACAACACACATTCTGTTTTGGGAACATAGCAGGCAGCAGTGGTGCAGTTACAATAAACACACTGGAGGGCCCGCTCTGTCCCTTATGCTTTGCAAAGGTACTAAATCTAATTTTTTGGAGAAGGATACAAATATCACCCAAATAGGTAAATTGGGACCAGGCTTATGGCATTTTTGCTTGTTTTCATGTCTGTGGTTTTTTTATTCCATAAATTCCAAAAAGCTACAGAGCAATAACATATGTTTGTGTCTGACTGTTCATCTGTAGAAAGAAGAGATCCGTATGCCCAGCCACTTCTCAAAATCACGGAGGAAGATGTCAGGTTGGTCATAATTGAGACACCAGTAAAGTGCAGAGTTAACTTAAGAACATTAAAACAGCATATTAAAAAATGAAAAATGTATGGAATTACCTCTGATACCAGGCATTTTTAACCCTTCAATCTTTTCTCCAATAGCTGTCAGTATTTTTAGCAAAACTAAAAACTTGGTTTGATGGATACAGTAGGAATACACCAGGATATATTATGATTAGAAAATTACTCAATTTCATTTCCAAATATTTATATTTTATGATGAATAGCATCTTCTTCCACATTGTTTCCAATGACTCTGAGGTACCCTAGTGGTACAAGGTACAGCTCACAGTGATCAGAGGCACCAAAGTTCAATGCAGATAACTTACACACAGAGAAATCAATAACATTACTAATCAAAAGAAATCAGATTTTAAAATAAGGAGAGTACAGGACAACTGTAGGGATCACAACAGGAGAAGCTTTAAAAATAAAATCCTCTCCTGTCCCATGGGTCAGCTGCACTGACAGATTGTCTCTGGCTACAATTCCACTTGCCCTGACTGCTGGAACTCTCACCAGCCAAGCTTCACCATGATCCCTCCCCCTTGACCCCCACAAAGTCTTGCAAAGTTTTGCTGCTAATTCAATTTGTAAACCAGATGGTTCTTGAACATCAGGCATGTGAAATAAACAATGAGTTAACAAAAATTATTAATAATTGACTATACTGAAATTTTTCTTTAGCAGCTCAAGCAGGAGGAAAATACAAAAACAAGGCTGCATGCTGAGCAGCTCTGCACTCAGGCCATCAAGACCACGTAGATTGGGAAAAGCAACGTTGCAAAGAAAGCATGAGTCCAGGACAGTACAACAGTATTAATCCTGGCTCTTTTAGTAGATTCTTTGAAATGCTGGAAAAAGACATTCAAGCACTTTGGGACACATCTAATTCTTTAGTCTTATCTGTACAGATAATCAGGGGTGTGTAAACCACTAAAATATCCAGGGTGTCAGAAACCGGTTTAAAGCAACTTGGATATCCCCAGTGCATTTTCAATCCAGTTCAAGTTAAGTACCTCAGCAGATCTGTTATGAAAGACACTGAGCACAGAAATCCCTTTTAGCATCAATGGGAAACCAAATTCCTGACGGTGACTGAAGGGGTAACAAGGCAGGTGAATCAAGCTTCTTACCTCGGTGCATAAATTCAGGTTCCTCACATGTGAAAACCTTGCCCCTGCATTTTCATGGGAAAGTATGGATACATAAATAATACTGGATAACAGCTAATTCTTCCTAGCCTGCTGTGTCTTTGGCTCAGCCCTGCTACAAATACTTTTCACTGTTTAGCCAATTGGGGCTGCAATTCCATCTGCATTCAGAGATGCCTGGCTCTACTAATTTTTAAAACTCAAAGCACCACATCTCTGAGCGCCCACCACTAAGCCCGGGCTATTGATTAGTCCTTAGCAGAAACTGCTACAGCCCTGTTTGGCCACAGGCCAATGGTATCAGATTACCCCATCTCCTTTTCTTTTTTTTTCTTTTTTTCTCTATTAAAAAAAACCATAAATTTGTTAAGTGCCTGGCAAACCAAAGGTCCTCCCTGCTCCTACTCTCCCCACAGTCTCCCCTTTGACTAACACACTAGAGTGCCAAAACGGCTCTTTGTAAATCTAATTGATACAAATGCTATTGACCCAGACACATTTGCAAGTAAATCTGGATGGACCTCAATCAGAGAGCATGTGTTTGACACCAAATTATGCTTAAGTGATGCAGCAAGAAAAATGGGAACCATGCTCTGGCAGAGAGAGAGAGACAAAGGGAGGAGTTAATTAAAGGATTGAAACATACACCACCAAGCCCAGTAAATGAGATTCAGAGCTAAAAAGAAGTGCAGGGCTGCTTCTTATTATAGGAATCTAGCACTAAGATTTGTTGCCCTCCAAGAATGCTTGGGCATAGGGAAACATTCTATGCTGCTGTGAAAAGGGCAACAGAGACAGAGGCTAGGGGAAAGTTAACTACATTGCAGGAGACCTGAAAATGTCACCCTGTCTTGTGATTAGGGATTTTTCTGTCCAAAATTGAAGATGAGGAAAGTACTGTTTGCAACTGCTGCTCCAAGAAATTACCTTCAGAAAGGCCACAGAGATGCTACAAGTCAGTGTAATGCAGCTACCAACCCTGTCCTCACCCAGATAATAATCAGCCATATATGACTGACACAAGCATGAATTCCAGCAAAAACAAATTCAGGAGACAGCCAAACCTACTGTACAATAACCTCACACAGCAGGAGAGGCAACGAGGTCCCAAGGGGGAAGGTGAAATGCCTCCTCACCATGGCTCCTTGAACCACACCACGTAACAATCACTGCTTGCTACAATTCAAAAGAAATAAAAATATTATGTCCTGCAACAACCTGGAGGCCAGAACAACATCCCTTAAAAAAAAAAAAAAAACACCTTGCCCATTCCAACCACAAACAGGTTAAGACAGCTGATCATTTTTGCTTAACTATGCTCATTTAGGCGTGATATTTATCAAAATAACTATCCAGTATAAACTCTAGCTTAAACATAATTCTGTATGTTGGCACAGTAACAATGGCAAAGACTAGGATCTCTGACCCTCTTCTAAAACAACCATGCTTTTACATTTGAAGTCTTCTTCATGCCTTTCCCTCTTTATCCACTTTCTATCATGGTGAAACTTCATTGTTCTTAATAAATACATTAACTGAAAGTGGAAAATTGTTTCCAACACCTGTCAGAGCATAGTTCAGAGTAGCAAATACCCTCCTCCTCAACCGTTAAATAAACTTGAGGAATGCACAGTCAAACCTCCTAGGCTGGCACATCCCAGTGAACTTTCCAAACCTAAATCCTGTGATCTAGCCCTCCTAGAAATCAGTGCAGTCTCTGCTGCTGTCAGTTGTGTTCCCACTGAAGCAAGGCAGGCGGTCTCACAGATCAGTGGGCAAGTTGTGCCTCTGATGTGTTTGACTGTCACATTCATAAACACAAGCAGCTATGCCAGCAGCAATGGAGAGGCGGGGGACGACTTCGATACAGTTCACAAACTGCAGTGCACAACATCCTTCAGCACAAACAGGCCCAGTCCACAGTGCTCCAAGCCTGGCTTTCACAGCAGGGGCAGGCAGCTGACACTGATGCCCTGTGTCCTCCCTCTGCTTTTTCCTCAAGTCCTAGATCTCCAGAGCAGGTAAGAGCAGGGCCTTGTGGAAAAAGCTGTTTGCAAGCACAGAACTACTCTTTTGTCACTGTGACCTACTGGAGCATGTGGCTACAGCTTGACAAACATAGCGCTGCCAGGACACACTTAGCATCTTCAAGATGCCCTGCCTGTTTCTTAAGGGGAACCGAGGGCCTGGCACTTATCTGAAAAGAGACAATTACACAAGCTACACTGAAGTCCCTAGACAATCATATATCAGGTCCAAATAAGGATCTTGGTACCTGACCCCAGCAAAGAATGTAGAAAGGAATGAATTTCAAGTAAAAGTTTTTCCACTGTGGCACTGGAGTACCAAGGAGAAGCATAAGGTTAACTGCTTTGCTCACTATTGTGAAAAACATGCAAATATCAGCAGACTACTCACATGGGGAAGTGCCTATCAGGCAATGATCTCCATCCACATACCGCCTCCTCTTAGCATAACAAGTACATAAGCAGAGAAGTGCTTTTTTAAAAAAAAAAAAAAAGCAGTTAAAAATTTTACTGCAGTTCTTCAATACCTAACAATTTTTAACAATGCATATCTGGGAATATTTCTCTCACCTCTCACTGAAATGCTATTCCTGAGATGAAATTGGAGTATTTAACAGCACACTAAATTGTGCAAAAGAGATGAAGAAAAAGATTCCATACTCAAATTTTAAAGGAGACATTTAGGAAAGTAAAATGTCATTATGTATTCTATAGTTTGGAAGGGTAGAGATGGCTCCGGCCAAGAAGTCTCCAGGTACTTCAACCACCCCTGGAGCTGAGACTCTTGGTTTTGTGCTTCCTAAAGTACTACACCATCAGTCCCTGGCACCCTGGCTTGGTGCTGTGTCCTTGGTCAGAGACATGGGAAGCAAAGAGTGCCACCTACTACAGTGCTCCAGCTCATGGTCACTCCAGTCATCGGTAAAGATGATAACCCAGTGCGTTGCAACTGGGGACTCAGAGTTAAGATGAGGAACAAAGAAAAAGAAAACAGAATGGAGACAAAACCAAGCTGTGTACCTTGACAGATACTGGCAAGAATAGAAACAATAAAAGAGTCCTTGGCTGTGAGAAACTCATCAAATAGGGGCCGATGCATACTATGCAGACCTCATGCAGTGTCCCCCCTCAAAGATGTCACAGCCTTCATCAGCTCTGCTACTGCAACATTTCTCCAGGAGAGCAGAACTTAGCTGACACCCCGCCAGTCATCACAATGACTGCTGACAGCCTCAGGGAGCATACAAATGGGAAACTGATGCCTGCATTCAAAGGGTGCTGTCAAACCCAGATAATAAACCATGCTGCAAAGCAGCATTACCTAAGCATGTGTAAATACCTCCAGGATCCATACATACCCACACACATTTACATATCCTTGGCTATATCTACAGTGATGAGAGCGAGGCAGTATTGAGTTTGCATGATTCAAGCAAGCCTGGGGTGGTGTTGTAAGGCACAATGTGAGCTTATCCACATGATGGCTGCACTAATCCTTTTGATCTGCAGTGACTGGGTTGCCTCATTGCTATATTATATAATAACAGAAATTAAGATCAGCTACAGTAAACAGTAATAGAGCATGAAATACAGTCAGGGCTTGTTCAGTGGACATTACCTAGACAGACCCAGAAATAGCTCAGCACCTGGAGAAGAAAAAAAAAAAAAAAAGAAAAAAAAGACTGCCCTGAGGTTTTGATGTGAAATTACTGAGCAGGACCTACTGGATGCTACTTATCTCTCATCCTCAGACTCTGATGTTTTTGACCCAGTTTTGAACAAGTTGCATGGCAGCAAAATCTGAGCTTCCGCCATTCTCAGCTCAACTCAAAGTCAGAAGATGCCAGCGATGCTTGGAGATTTGACCCTAGTCAAAACTGCAGTATCAGTTTCCCACTTGAATGAACCCAAATGGGCACTTGACTATTGGCCACAACTTGCCTGCAGGTAAATCCTAAGGACAACACAAAAACATTACCTTGTATTCCCAGAGCCATTTGACTAATAGCTGTAAGAAAAACTCCAGGGAAGGGAAATGCATATAACTTTTTAGATTTTTTCAAGAAAGGTTAGCACTTGTTTAAATTCTTGGCAATATCACATTACTGAAGATGCTTCTTTACCACATCTCAGTGGTAAGGACGAGCACTGCTGACTTTGAGAGATACAGTTTGTTGTCACTGCAATATTAAAAGTACTCCTAAAATTTTAATTTCATTGTCTTCCTTTTCCTTTTTTTTTTTTTTTTTTACTGAAGGATAAAAGACCTAAATCCTTTACAACCCAATCCAAAGATGAATGTTTCATAAGAAATCCACAGAGTGCATTAATTCATGGGGTTGGTTACTATCCAGGGCATTATGGAAGCTGACAACCAAATTACCAATTTATGGGCTACACAGCTTTAACCCAGCTAAACAAGGTATTTCATACAGTACAGATCTAACTAAAAATTCATCCCTTGGGCTGTAATTTGGTCAGATAGTGGCTTACTAAATATGAAAATCAGTCTACCTTCCCTAGCAAAATATAAATCGATACTCAACTTTAAAGACGGTAGAATGACAACAGTCAACACCATTTGATGGGGGGGTTCCTCCTACTGTCTACTGTACCATCTGGGCTACCCAGGACTCAAGAATAGTTCACTTTATCCTGTTCAAAAGCAAACTGCAAAAAAAATCCATGAGCTATGGCGGCCCTATGATTCACATACGAACAGGTCAGATTCAGTCTAGAATCAATGAAAGATTGACCAAAGAAAGCCAAGAAGAAAAAAAATAATCATAGTATCATAGAACAGTTTGGGTTGAAAGGGACCTTAAATATTATCTAGTTCCAACTCCCCTGCCACGGACAGGGACACCTTCCACTAGATCAGGTGCTCAAAGCCCCATCCAACCTGGCCTTGAACACCCCCAGAAATGCGGCAGCCACAACTTCTCTGGGCAACCTGGTGCAGTGTCTAGCCACCATCATAGTAAAGAATTTCTTCCTCACATTTAATCTAAATCTGCCCTCTTTCAGTTTAAAGCCATTACCCCTTGTCCTATTAGTACATGCCTTTGTAAAAAGTCCATCTCCAGCTTTTCTGTAGGCTCCTTTTAGGTACTGAAAAGCTGCTATAAGGTCCCCCCAGAGCCTTTTCCTCTCCTGGCTGAAAAACCCCAACTCCCTCAGCCTGTCTTCATAAAGGAGGTGCTCCAGCCCTCTGACCATCTTCACGGCCCTCCTCTGGACCCACTCCAACTGCTCAATGTCCTTCTTGCATTGGGGGGCCCAGAACTCGATGAAGTACTCCAGGCGAGGTCTCACCAGAGCAGAGTAGAGGGGGAGAATCACCTCCCTTGACCCACTGGTCACGCTTCTTTTGATGCGGCCAAGGATACAGTTGGCTTTCTGGGTTGCAAGTACACATTGCCAGCTCATGTTGAGCTTCTCATCAACCAGCATCCCCAAGTCCTTCTCTTCAGGGATACTCTTAATCCATTTCCCCCCAACACCTCCCCCAGCCTATATTTCTGCTTCAGATTGCCTCGACCCATGTGCAGGACCTTGCACTTGGCCTTGTTGAACTTCATGATGTTTGCACAGGTGCACCTCTCAAGCCCATCCAGGTCCCTCCAGTTGGCATCCCTTCCCTCCTGCATGTCAACCACACCACACAGCTTGGTGGTGTCAGCAAACTTGCTGAGGGTGCACTCAATCCCACTATCCATGTTGCCAAAGATGCAAAACAGTGCCAATCCCAATACTGGCCCTTGAGGAACACCATCGGTCATTGGTGTCTACTTGAACGTTATGCCATTGATGGCAACTCTTGGAGTGCAACCATCTAGCCAATTCCTTATCCACCAACATTAAAATCTAGGGGGTTTTAGCATGCCACAGCACTGACAGCTCTAAATAAGAGGCACATGTTTCTCAAAGAGTACGTGGAGCAGTCACCTTCCCCAAACTGGCAGCCAGCCATTTCCCAGACCCTGACAAGAAATTCTCTAAAATATAATAAAATCAGACCCCTCCTATCAGGTTGCCTAGGTAAAACAATGTTTGTTGATAAAAAGGCAGCTGCATACCAAAGGAAGTTTTACTGAAAACAGTGAAATCAGAAATTTCATACTTAGGTTGCTCTAGGTTGAATGATGGATATGAGATGCTCGCTCTGGCTCACAAAGCCTCACAGTCAAGACCTTCATATGGGCCCGGACTTTCAGTTCCTGGCTCAGTAGAAGACAAATGCTGAGCAACATACTGAGACAGATGATGTCACAGCTAAACATCACTGGCTTTTAATGGAGCAGGGCAAATTCAAATAGCAAGTTTGTACGTCAGCCAACCCATCTCACTGACATTGTGCCCACTGACTGATGCTGTTACTTTAGTTCAGTAATACTTCTACTGAGACAAGCATAGTAAATTTCTCACATCAGAAATGATAGAGTATAATTAATCACCAGAAGAGCAGCACATGGGATCCCCATCCCTTGGCCTCCAGGGCTCCCTAAAACATGTCTGGTACACTTCCACAAGAGCTGCCAGAATTGCACATAAGCACAAAGCAGGTTACGGGACACATGCAGGCTAAGTGTCTTTCCAGCAGTTTGTTTTGATGTTGCTATTGTTTCTAACAAAGCTGGTTTCTCCAGAGGCGGCTCTGGATGGCAGAGCAGTTCCTCTATCAAACTGGAGGAAAGACAGCTACAGAGTTCCAGGAAAGCCTGGCTAAATTAAAAAGCTACAATTAACTATGGTCAGGGACCAACAACCCACAGTTTCCTCACTATTTGTCTTAGAGGAATTGCTGGGCATCCCAGAAAGGGATGTGACAATGCAGGCTAAATCATAGCTACGACTGGAAGTGAAAGACCCTGCAAAGCTGCTGGAAAAGGAACATAAACAAATGTAAGGAGATCTTGCTGCTTAGCCAGAACAGTAATGCTAATGCTGTTGACCTAATAAACCTCCAAGAACAATGTACAACATCATTCTAAGGAAAAGCAAACCAGAACTTCACATTACCTTCAGGTACACAGTGTTCAACAGAGCCTGGCCCCATGTTGCCTTTGAAAGAGCAGGCACTCTTCCCCTCAACTCTGAGGAGACTCACCTTCACTTCACTGTCCACCTGACACCTCAAGAATAATACAGAATGTAGGCAGGATCACAGCCACTACCAGAAAGCTGATGACTCTCCACAAAGCATACTCAGTGTTCTTCAGAGCTCTCTCACCAAAGAGCTGACCCTGATCAACACTGCAGAGAGGGGATCTCTGACTCCATGGTCTAACTATGCTGCTAGAAAGAGGTATTACTGTCATATCCACTTACATTTGCTAGCTCCTGGCAGCACTGGTAGGCTGTCAGAAGGAAGAAATGTGCTACTGTTCACCAGCAGACCCTTGCCCGCTGCTGCTTTCTGGACATGACAAGCCCTGTCATTTCTCATATGTGAAAAATCAGAGTAAGCATGCCTCTCCCCTCCAGGATGATATAATGGTGTCTGTATAGATGGAGAAGAGCAGCAGTGTTGCTGGAGTTCAGTACAGCATGCAGCATACAGATACCAAGACGAACAATGAAAACCAGAGCAAAACTTTTTTTTTTTTTAAGTGCCATCTTTGATGAAAGGAAGATTTCATATACAGTAATTGGCTCACTGTTATTGAGGAAAAAATCCCTTGAAGCTGGTTCCTCACCATTGCTTCTTTTAATAGCTCTGCCTGTCCAAGTCAGAACTCCCACATTTGGCACCTCCCTTGTTTTCTCCATTTATGAACCTGATGCAGGGAGCTGTGCTCACACTAACACAGACTTTTCTCTACTGCAAGGGTTGCATAGGCTACAGCCAAAGAGTGCTGAAAGCTGCTACTGCCACTCAGTGCTGAGAGTGACGCTGATTGGCTCTACCAGCTGGGGAGAGGGGGAGCCAATGAGGAAGGCTGGGACCCTAAAATCCTCCTGTCAAGAGAAAAATTCTTCCTCATTCCTCGTCAACAAGGCTTTTCCATTTGAAGAGACATTACCGAATTACTGCCCTCTTGTGATTCATACCCTCTCAAAGACCCTACTCACAGTAACATCTATGAGGAGTCAGTCAGACATTTGTCAGGACAAGCTATACTTCCACCCAGAGAACAAAGTCACAGGGGGCCATCCCTTACAACTTGTGTGCTTTCCATCCATTACGACACTCTTGCCTCGACCAGCTGAGAGTCCTATGAGTATTGATGAAGACCATCTCTTTGCAAGCTTATCAACAGTATCACAGAAATAATATTATCATCAAAGCCAAAAAGAAAAGCCCATCAGCAGCTGGCTTAAGAAGCAGCTGACACTGTTTATCCAAAATTACCTTAAGTACTTATGGACTACTTTTTGTCACTGCTGGTTACTGACAATCTTGTTCCTTGATGATTCACTTGCTACACTCCAGTGCACAGGTCATCACAAACAGCCCCCAGAAGAGGTACTGTGATGTGCTGAATAAATTGTGTAAAATTTCTGAATGGCTCTGACACATGCAAGAAAACAATCATACTAAGGGAACTTCAGCTGACCCAGGAATGCATTTGTACACATGTATACATATGTATGTGTACACACATCTGCAGAAAAACATGTATACATCTAAATGCTAGGACACATTGATTTAAAACAAAAAAGACAATCTAGGAGGTCTGTTTTTTGCAAAACCCAATGCAAATAATAGCAGATCTTCAAAGGAAAATTGAATTCCTGTCTTGATCCAGAATCCACACTGGGGAAAAAACAAAAAAAACCAAAAACACCACCACAGTAACAAAAAAAACCCCAAACAATCTTTGTCTGGCTAAACATGAAGGAAAGCTTTTCTCACCATTTACCACAACATGCAAAGATAAGCCACGTTAAAAATTCACCTGTGTTGTCACCTCTGCCTCTGCTATCCTTCTGTTAAAATGCATTGTACACAAATTATTGCCCTCAAGGGTATAATTTAATTTTGCTCATTTCAGAGCTATTACGGCAAGGCCAATTTTCCCTGCAAGAATTCAGAAAACCTGCAGTCTAGAAGTTTGTCTTCAGCTGGGTTCATAAACTGGCCACTGCACAAAAAAAAAAAAGACATAGTTTAAATGAATAGGAAGAAAATTAGAAGGATAGAAGTGCTGGTGAACAGACGGTGGACAGCAGACAGGTATCAGCTTAAAGGAGGCAAAAGAAAGGGAGAAGGAAGAATAAAAGTGCATTTTTATTGCAATCTTACAAACCCTTTGATTGCTCTAATTACACCTAGAGGAAAACGAAACCTGTCTGCGGGTCCCAAGGACATGAATAATTAACTGGCAAGGAAGGAAGGCAGCAAAGCTACAAACAACCCAATCTTAAGTTATGGGCAGGTTCTCTGGGAAGGAGGAAAGCACGTAATTTCTGGTGTGTGGTTGTATTTTGCCCATTTTTCTCCCTTCATGTATCTCAACTGAGCTGAAATGACGTTTCCTCTACTCCTCCTCCCCCATTCTTGGCCTATGGTAAGTCTACCTCAGATTGTAATGTTTACACTTGCTGCGGTGATGCAGCACTTTGAATGTAAGCTGCCTCATTCTATAGAATGTTTCTGTGAGAAAACCTGCTAGGAAAATCCAAGATGATTGACAGAAAACAGATGCTATTTTTATTTGGAAAGAACAACCATACAGTAGCAGTAGTCTTCCAGATGTACAGTAAAATCTGAGATTTCAGCAGCCATTAAAAATGTATTTGTTGGCTTTCAAAATAGTGGTGCCCACTCTCACAGCTTTTCTAAACAGAAAGAGCTTAGGCCCCAGATGTCTTGTCTTAATTCCAACCTTCACAGTCATATATAGAAGCAGGTGCCATGAAGTACTAAAGAAATGATGGCAGCATTCTTTTGGTTTTCTCCCTATATTGTCCTTTAATTTGTAAAAAATAGCCCTCAGGAGTTTTGTTTTCTTTGGAATACTAAGTGGAGCTACAGTTTTAGGCTTAGGAATTTAGTTTAGAAAAAAAACAACCCCAAACCTGCCTAATTAACCAATGATAAAGGAAAGAGTACAATAGTATCTTGTAAAGTAGCATACACAGTAGACTGGGGGGGTGGGGGTCACTGTGCCACCTCTGGAATTAAAAGAAGCAAATTAGCTGGAGATTACTGGCTAAATATCTTAGATAAAGCTTTTATGTTCAGTATAAACAAAAATCAAAAGAAACATTTTTGGAAATAAAAGCAGAATGTTATAAGAAACTAGCTGGGATAAGGGGTGGGGAGACTCATTGAATTATTAATCAGTACAGAGAGAACCTCAGATGAAGTATTAATCATCATTTCATCTATCTTGCTGAAACATCAAAAAGGAAAAAAAACCAAACAATTCCAACATAAAGGTACTAACGGGAACCAGCAACGGTCACACATTGCCATCCCGAAGGGATGTCCTTACTGATCCATAGGAAAGAAAACATTGGTTTGCAATTAATCAAGATCAGAAAGAAATCCTGATTTTATTTCCTGGCATGCCAGAACAACGCTGCTATCAGTCTCTTTGTGTCTGCAGTGGGCTAAGGGCTAAATAAAACTATTTTCAAATTATGGACATTTACCAAAATAAACAAACATATTCATTACACAGCAGGCAAGAATAAGGAAAAGAAAGACTAAGATAGTTCCTTACATCTATTTATTTATTTATTTAACCTCTAGAAATAAAAGCTTTTCACAGTGTAGAAATGCAATTGCTACATGCACCATGATGGATTAGCTCTGATAAACTGAAGTAAATAGCCATTCATCTTACTACTCGTGTTGGCACTGGGTGTACCATGTACAGAACTAAAATGAAAAGCCTACAGACAGCCCTAACCTGGGGCCACACACTAGGAACATTTGCAAAACAGCTTCGGTAGCAGAGCTAACTCTAAATGTCCTTTCAGTGCCTCAAACCAGTTCTATTTGAATCATCCACCCTACCATTCTTCTCTCTCTGTATGGATAGTTACACAAAGAAAAGCATGCTCAGAGTCGTTCATCCTGGAAGCACTGAATGTTTCCTTGCTACTCAAAGCATCTCAGGATGTATGCCCTTAGAAAACCCTTTGTCTACTTCTGTAATACAAACTTCCACGCTACCACCACCAAATGCTGTGATAGCATTTTGCTCACCTAGCTTTTAAAGTCTCTTCTAAACATGAAGAAAATAAACTTCCTGAAACAGCAAGTATCTAAATCTCCTCTCACACACCTATACTGCCTCAGTTTTATTGATGAAAGATATATTCCCCAAAAGAGAAACAGCACTTTCACTTTTATGGCAAGATAATTACGAGAAGAAATTGGTCTTGCTGGAATCTGAACTTTTGATTCCAGGATGCTTTCCATTTTGATGCTGACAGCCCTGAGCAATGAGCCCGAGTCCAGTACTCCATTTTCATCTTTGCTTGGAGAACAGGCTTAAGAAAGCCTAGATCTTCAACAGCTTATGCCAGGGCATTTAGAAAATTTTAAGGATATCATCACACCAGCAGTGAAGCGGCTGCACAAAGGTAGGGATTCTGCTGAACAGAAAGTTGAGAGTATGGATATTGAGCAACTTAGCTGTGGTAACACATTTTTTCTCTGGATCAGCCAGGAATGACTTGCTACTCACCAAGCCAGACACTTTCACTCTACTGACCCCTGAGACATGCAGCAAACAGCCCCTCCTACCTTCTTCCCCAACAGACATCATTAAATACCTTCAGGGCAGAACTGTTTTCTTCTTTGGTTTGTTTTTTGTTTTGTTTCTTTTTCTCCAAAGCTCCTTGTCCTCTCTCTCACACTGGCTGTTATTGCTTAGGTGAAAGCAATTTAGTGATTTTTCAGCAGTACAGTGATTACAATCTTGGTGGAGTCTACACAGGCAGGAGGTCACTAACACCTGAGCAAATCTGATTCCAAGCAGCATATCTCCATCCACCTGAAACAGATGAGAACTGCAGATGCCTCAGGGTATTCATTCCACCGTGTCTTGCATGGGTGGAAATGTATGTTTTGCTTCCTCACTAGTGAGCGTTTGTTAGAAATTTCTCTTTCCTAAATCCCTTATTTACAGAATCAATCACACAGGTGGCAGTTGTCCCATCCTCCTTTCCTCTGCTCTATGAGAGGAGGAAGTAAAGAAGCTCATATGCTATGGTCAAGGGCTACAGAAAGATATAAGGACTTCAGAAAGAAAACCATCCTCCTTAAGTCTATAGAAGTGGTACAAAGCCACATTAGGAAGCACGGAAAGAGATCCTGTTCAACATGCAGATCAATCAGACAAAGTAGAGAGCTCTGCCTACAGACAAATTTGGAAATGAGTAACAGCAACAGAGAAGGTTCCACACACCTTGTGTACTTGGAGAAAAAAAAAAAAAAAAAAAAAAAAAAGAAAAAAAAACGGTTGTTTTCAATGTCTTTCAGCTCTAAACCCTGAAAAAGGTGGTGGAGCCCCAGAGCCACAGGTGCTTCAGCAGCCCTCCACAGGAAGAGGAGCCCCCAGCCCACATCCCATGACTCCAGTCTCCTAACAATAAAAAAATCCAACAATCCCACAGTCATGAAATACTGAATATTTCCTAATGAACAGTATCCTAATATCCTCCCCTCTGAAAAGAGACTTTCAAATCAGAGTGGCATGAATGATAAGGTGTAAGATGTACACAATTACTTATATGTAGAAACTCTGCTTAGGAGAGACAGTTCCTGCTGAGCTTGATTAATATTATTCTAAATTACAGCTATACAATTGCTCAAAGGGTTTTGGTGTATATCAATTTCAGTTCACATATTCACCTAGCACTAATTCTATTAGTACATTTCAGCACGGACAGACAGCTCCCCATACCTCAATATCTGTACCACAGATGCTTAACACACTAAACAAGCTCCCACAAACCCACAGTCCAAAAGATCTGTATACAAAAAGCTCCAGCAGATAAATTTCTAAAACTTCTCAGCCCTAGAAATGAACATGTGCCCGGCTATTGAATCCTTGTTAAATGTTCTGATTATATGAACTTTTGCCCAGAGGGAGCTCTGGGCTCTTCCCAGGAGCTGGGATGGGCTGAACAAGCATTAGTAAAGCTCTCAGAAAGGAAATAACTGAAAATGACAAATCACCACAAAAACAAATTTCTTGAGTCTGTTATTGGATCTTCTCTTTGGCTCAAATGCCCTTTTCAAAGGGAGGCATCACCTGCCTTTTGGGCTCAACAATGATTGAACAGTTTGTAGACCCCAATTTTGCCGCCAGGTGGATACACTGAAAGAGGTCATTTCCCCAATGAAAAGTCCAAGGCACACTCTGTTTTTGACCTCCCTTTCAATGAGGCAATGTACACCTGCCAGCACATTTGGACAAAGTTAATCCTCCCTCACACAGCATGATGGATAACCAACTGTGTCCATATGAATCCCATGGCCATCAGAGTCTACTCCTCTGCAAAACATGCAATGTGATGACCATTCAATATAGATTTTGCTGGCACCTAAAGCATACCTGCAAGCAGCACTGAAGACACACAGGGCTGCATCATTAAAAAGAGAGATGACCTCAGAAATATCAATGTGTCAGACAACTGCTAATAAGCACAAATTGAAGGGTGGCCAGATTCTGGCAGCTGATTCTAAAGCAGCTCCTTGGGGTAGGATGCAACTTTGAAATGATGGCAATTGGGTGTAGCCAGTGTGGCCTTGCAGCCTGAAAATTTAACATTTTCTGTGGAAATGCCTCCAAATGTACTGTTCAGTCTACTCAACAAATAAACAATAATCCATAAGAGAAATAGAGGTCTTCAGATCCAAAGGATATGAAGAGGAGCCTACAATAAGTTCTTGCTGTTTACAGAATTTCTCTACCAGCAGTTTCATAAAACACTCTATGCAGAAAAGCTATTTATGTTTCATCATGTAGCTTTTCTTTAGGTTGGACTTCCAACCAGCTCATGACTAGTAAAGCCATTTTTTATCATCTGGAATGCTCATTCAGCACCACATCATCCTTTTCATCATATGAACTGTCATGGGCCATCATATTCCTTTCCCAAACAAAGCACTTTACCAAGAGCTTATAGTAGCATTATCCCCATATTACAGCTACGCAAATTGATGATCAGATTACTGGTCCAATTTTCAGGGGAGCTGAAAAGGTACATTGTTCCAGGGACATAGACAGAACACGGAAACGCAAACTGTGAGGAGGAAAAAAATCCCTTCAATGAGAACATGCAGTACTTTTATCGGAGTTTTTCATCCAATGATTTCCAACAAAATGAGAAAAAAAGGAGAGAGCAATTATTTTGCATGATGGATAACCACAGAAAAGAGAAAGTAAATTGATATTCCTAGATCATGTAGAGAGTAAATGGGAGTGCTCATAGCAAGAAATATGTTCTCCCAAATTTG
Organism: Pterocles orientalis; assembly: GCA_011057875.1. Lineage (NCBI taxonomy): Eukaryota > Metazoa > Chordata > Aves > Pterocliformes > Pteroclidae > Pterocles > Pterocles orientalis. Next base: position 1,487,592 of record WKFP01015051.1, on the reverse strand, counting down.
TCTCAGGCTCTGAATGGATCATGCTGCCTTGTTTTGATCTAAATTCTGAAACTAAATTTCTTTCTCTTGCATCAAATACAAATCAGAATAAATTTTTTTCTATTGCAAGTAGCAGCTGACAAGATTTCAGTCCTTGCTTTTACAAACAAAATGGCTGCTCAATGATATTACAAGCCAGAGTGGCTGCATTTGAAGTGCATGGCTCATTCATATTCTGTGACAGATGAAGAAAATATAGTTTGAATTTGTGACAGTTCCTGAAAGAACTTATCATTTTGAAAAGGGCAAGCACAATATAAGCCTAATCAATGGAGTGTATTTAACATATCTATTTCACTTAATACTGTTACTTTAACACTGTACTGTTGGCCAGCTCCAAACAACAAAGTGAAGGTGCCAGCTACAGAGGAAGGATGATCCCTCAACTCTAGAATACATCATCTCAAAAGAAGACTCCTGGAAGCATTCAGGAGTTGGCATTTCAACACTGAAACACATCCGAGCAAGACATGAAAACAAAGCAAAGGGAGACAGGTAAAATTCAGGGAAAATCTGACTTCCAGTTATCCAGCTTAATCCACACACACACACATCAGTCATACACTAGTCTCTGCATGCCAGGGCATAATGAAAGTAATACCTAAATAAAGCTACATAAACAACCTAATGTTGGTGTATCTAATGAAAATGTTTCTTTCTTAAAGACACAAAGAAAATAAAGGCATGGAAAAGACTGCTCTGTAAAATTTTCAATTAGATGGTTTTCTGTATATGGAAAGCTTTAAAGTTCTGTAATTTAGTTCACGTGGGCGCAACTTGCCTTCAGATTTGAGGTAGCCTCATTCAGCAGACAGCTATTGCATGACCTCCTCCAAATACAACTTTATTTTTATTCTACCTCACTGTTATTACCACTTAAAGTTAGGGTGAAGGAAGCAGCTGCCTTCTAGTGCCTCAAAAATAAAAAAGATTGACATTCGTCAAACCAGAGCACTTCATGTAAATCATCAGAGTTAACTCCACCTTCCGTGCTGCCTCTGTAGGGAAAACAAAACTAAAGAACAAGACCTACATGAGATTTGCTCAGTTTGACTATTTCAAAATTTATTCTTTGAGGCCTCAATAAAGCCATCTACGTTGAAGCAAAAAGAGGGGTGCTATAGCTAAGAGTTGGATTTGGAGTTTTGCCTTATGCCATAAATCTGGCAGCCTCACACGTTTTTATTTGATGCTGGACAGACAGTAGCAACAAGGACAACACCATCAAACTAGTACTCTTGTCAAGTTACTCTGGACCTGCAGTGAAAGTAATGGATGTTTTAGCCTCTCTATTACTTCTCCATTCTTGTCTGATAGCGAGATTCCCAACACATCCCTAAACACCCAGGGCTTAGGGTGGCTAATGTTTTTAGCAATCCATTTTCTCATAGCAGTCCCTTTGAATTGCAGCCCTGACACTTAGCATATCAATTGCTCCCACTACCTAGTATTACCAGCAAATTTAACAAGAGAGATTATTCCACCCTGTCACCTCAGTTACTAGTGAGGCATTAAGCAATATTGGCCCCAGCACTGATCCCTCAGGAACACCACTGTCCTATGTCAAAACACAGGCTTTTTCCTTCTTCACTTTATTGAAGAATTAGCTCTATGTGGGGAAGACCCACCAGTGCTATAATGAAGATATAACAGAAACTGATTTTCTGATGAGTTGCACCGCAGCTCACCTTTGCAAGAGAAGAAACAGCACAGATCAGGTCCACTTTATAAGTTTATTATTTATCAGACAACAATGTCAGTTGTCCCTGGCCACATATTCTTAAAATCCTAATCAAGCTTTTTCCAAAGAATTAATGAGGAAATCTGGACTCTGACAAGAGCCATTAATTACAGAGTTAATAAAAAGGCCCTACTTCATATATTCCAAGCTCTGCAACAGGAATGCCACCTTCTCAACCAACTTGAATAGGCTTTTGCTTAAAGTGAACACCTGCCACCATCATATATTTAATATATGAATAGGTATTTTTCATTATTTGGAAACAACAGCAAACAAATGTCCCTACGAGGTGGTCTGCAGCGTTGCAATCATTAAAATGCAACCACTTCTGGGGTTGAAAATGGTACTTTAACTACTATATATTAAACACCCAAAGCCCCTGGTACTACATGCTAGTGTCCATCCAGTCCAGAAGTGAATTAAAAACTCTGTAATTTGTATTTAATTAAATCAGTTTATAATCAATGAACACTCACACTAACTGCTTTTGAACAAACAATGAAAATAACTAGGCACAGAATGATCTGGTTAATTAGTGCCCTGCCTGTGGACTCTTTATACTGGGAAAGAAATGGGAAATTTCATCAAGCAGAGTCTTCAAGTTCTAGTTCAGAGGTCTGAAGAGTATGCAGCATCATTAAAAGAAAAGAGAGTATGTTTAATCTGAGACTCCAGCACCTGGGACAGCGATACAGCTGGGCTGTAGGCTAAAGTCTCAGAGCCATGTCAGAGTTCAGAATACTCTTTACTAGGGATTAATATAGCATTCCTAAACCAGCAATTTAGGCAATTTGTAATGCATTTCTTTTATTGTATTTTTATGGTTCATGTATAACAAGTACTGTGGATTTATTTTATGTTTTTACTCTTAGAAAATTTGAAGTAATAGAACATGATTGATTGACATTGTGCCTGCATGCCACAACACTGAGCCACGGTGTTGTGCCACCTGTCACCACTGCTGGCTACAGGAGACTGAGCCCTGCTCTAATGTTTCCCCCAGTTATCCATGGCTCATTGGCCAAAGCCCTCCACATTCTCAATTCCACTAAGAATCATCTCCTCTATAATTGTACTGATGGGAAATGACAGATTAGGAGGGAGACCACATGATTTTCAGTCTGAGCTCTAGCAAGTTCTTGATGGATTGTTCTCAAATCTGCATGCTCCAGGCTTTCCTGACAGCATCCTAAAAGGCATCTCAACCCTCACACTGCAGGAGGCACCTGCAATTTAAGGCTGCTGAGGAATCAGCTGAACCAGAAAAGAATAGTGATCCCCACCCTGACCCTCATTTACAGACAGAAGTAGATGGGGAAGCGATGTGAAGGAAAAGGCTGATATGACACTTCTGTCTCAAAAGCAAAGGTCGAATCTGACCTACCAGCTCTTAGTGCTTTCTAAAACCATGTCCTTACTAAAATACCAGATGCACCAGCAACGAATTATGACCAGGAAGAACGTGTGTCACATGTACCTTGGTGAAAAGGGACATGAACTGACCTTGGGTTCCTGGCCTGCTTCTCAGTTACGTAGCAGGTGAACTCGGGAAAGTGTCACTTCCTGCCCCTTGCCTCAGCTTCCCTGACCAGAATTAAGGAAGTTATAATAGTTAGCAATTTTCCAGCAGCATTAATAAATCTATTAATTTACACATAAAAGAAAGCTCCTCAAATTGCACTCCCTTGCAGAACAACCATAAACAGCTTCAATTCTGGTGCCTTGCAGAGCACTGACACAATACCCACCACTCACCCAAGGATGCCTATACCCCACTACTCTCTGCTAAAAATGGCTATACAAAGATGCTCTCTCAACAGAGAGGGTCATGAGATGTGCCAGCATGGAGCAGCTTACTTCCCTTAAAAGCCGTAAAGTGACCAAAAGGCCTGATGGGCACCACACAGCATCTAAAAAGGGTGAGCACCTTAAGGTGCAGCTGGGTGCCAGCCACTCTGTGGGCACAGCTTGCAGAGCCAGCATGTCGCCCTCTGTGCAGCACCCATTCTCAGCCCCACTGTCAGAAATCTCACACCTGGTGGGGAAAATGCTGGGTCAGACTCACTGGGGACATAATGCCAACAGTAAAAAGCAAACAAGGTATTCTGCTTCACAGAAATGTAAATAAACAGTCCTCATGCCAGCTACTTTTTCTCAAGCTCTGCATCCATTGCTCACAAAAAAAAAAAAAGCCAACACATTCTTAATAATATATTAAGTTTGTATCCATTAAATTTTACCCACAGAAAGTAAAATTTGTCTCTTGTCTGCATTTTCACAATGCGTTTTTATGCCTCTAGGTCTCTGCTTGTTTAGACTCTAGAGGCTGTAAAAAGTATTCTGCACACCATTACCTGGATAAATATCAGTTGTAATTTATAGGGTGTTTATCAGCCTCCTGGTAATTTCACTATGTTAGAAATAGTACAAGACTGTATTTCAATAGATAAGATATCGGTAAAAGATTAGTGTACATAAGCGTCTAAAAAAGCCCTCATGTCCTGCTATTCTAGACACTATACATACACACATGACTTTAATTAAATTTTCCTGCATTTGGAATTCCATCAGGATACAAAGATAACAGGATCATTAAACCAAATCATATTTTCAGCCCAGCCTGATATTTCACTAGAACCGTTCAAATCAATTTACCTAACAGAGACATTTGTCCCTGGCCTGTCACCATGGCCTGTACTGCAAGTCCTGCACTTCTTTATCTTTTGGCAGGGCCATCATAGGCAAGTGACACAGAGGGTGATATATGTGAACTCAAATAAGTTATAAATCCTCCACCCCTTCATCAGCTATCAGGCTCAGTGAATTTACTCTAGCCAGCACTGGCAGATACTCCCTTGCTGCTCTCGGGAACAAGTCAGCTTTAAGATGACAATTCCTTTAAGGTAAAGTTCCTTATTGCTTTTGGGAAAAGGTGGCACTGCGATGGGAAGGAGCAAACAAAGCACACATCCCTGAAAAGCAGTGATGTGCCTAAATATCAGCAAGTCTCTTCCACGTATTCAAACACTTCTCAAAGGTTTAGAAATACAAACTAATAACCCCTCTCATAAAAAATTTAAGACCACTGTTATTCTATTGACAAAATTTTGCTTTAAGGACTACCATTTTATAACTTCAAGAATCAGAAAAAAAAACCCCAAATGCCTGTTTGAAGAGTGGACAGCTGCTTGCAGTTCAGGATCAAGAGAAAAAAAAAACAAGTTATTTTAAAAACTTGGAGGAGCAGTGAGAGATAGACAGAACATCACTCTCCTTTTTCATAGCAGCTTCCCAGGTTTCTTGCAAGGTCTCGTTGAACACCCCTGAGGATGGCACTGGTACGTGTTTCCCTTTCACACAACAAAAAGGATAGTAATTGAAGATTTGAGTAGCCATTTAGACACCTAGTGCAAGAATCTTTGAGTGGCATGGCACACAGTTGGTCAGCCAGTCCAGTCTGGTAGAGTGACATCTTTGCTTAAAGCACTTGACATGCCAGCATCCTACATTCTAGATATGTGCTAGTGACATTCCTTCCTCCTTAACTAAAGCTGAAGGCATCACTGCTGCACCTGCTTACTTGATTGGCGGATATCACAACTGCTAAGCTCCTAGACTTCCACTGCTTCTCCCCTACTTGTCAGCGAGCAGTGGTGTTTATACCAGCACTCAAGCACCAATCTCCATTCAAGGGGCCAGATCTAGGAGGGATCATTGCCATGGCAAGTCAGTTTCTGGATGCAAATGCCTACATCTACTGTCTGTTCTGTAGTTCTCTCTGTAGACAGACAGTTTATACCAGTGAAGCTGTAGCTCTGAGCCTTTCCCTGACATAGTGCATGCACCGTTCAGCTGATAACTAGTTTAGTTGTATGTGAACGCAGATTTGAGTTAGAATTGAAGAGAATATTTTTTTCAATTGGAAAGGACCTACAGTGATCATCTAGTCCAACTGCCCAACCACTTCAGGGCTGACCAAAAGTTAAAGTATGTTATTAAGGACATTGTCCAAGTGCCTCAAACACTGACAGGCTTGGTGCATTGATCACCCCTGTAAGAAGCCTGTTCTAGTGCTTGACCACCCTCTTGGTACGGAAATGCTTCCTAATGTGCAGTTTAAACCTCCTCTGCCACAGCTTTGAACCATTAAACCACTTGTGATTTCTAAATCACAAATTATCCAAAAGCTCCTTCATAAGCTAACATAAATAACATGTTCAAACACGTCCCCACCAAAAATAAAATATAGACTTTTTGTTCAAAAGCCAGTTCAAACCACTCCGATATGGCAACAAGGTGCAATGATGGGTAGTGTCAAGTTCAGCACAAGAGGTGCATTGTCTCTGAAGTTTCTGCCAGAGTAAGCAGGCTATCGGGCAAATCTTGTGCATCACAGAGCCAGGATCAACAATTAGATGAACAACGTATCTACTGTGAAAGCTCTGGTATAAATTTTCCTATCCCAGCATACTGAGAAAAGCATAGACATGTGTGTCCTCCACACACCAGCATTTCCTTTATTTCAGGCACACAAGACTTTGGAATAGTCAAGACAGCGGGAGCAGTTCAATTCTGAGCCACAGCCAATCTGTTCCAGCCTGGACCATCGAGGCTATAAACCCAGGATTTTCCAGTCATCAGCCTCAGAAAAATAGCTTTCCAGACTTTTTCCACATGCAATTGTAGTTCAAAGCACAAAACATCAATATAATATAATAAGTATTTCTCTTTTCTAAGATAAAGGTAAGGCAAAGCTTTAGTCATTTAAAGTCTAATTTCAGTTTGGAAAAAAGCTTAGGTCAATATTTATGATTCATGTCCCTTTCTCCTAACAAGTTCAGCTATGGAGCTTTCAAACAGATATTGTTCAGCTCATTCTGCTCCACTGCCTGCCTCCCCTCTCAAATGTGCATGCACAGACACACACACACACTCTTATACACTCATCTCAGTCATTTGATACCATCATAAAAGCAGCAGTCTCTTCTTTTCTGTGCACACATCTCATTATCCATCCTTCGTATACAACTTGAGTAATGCAATTTACTTCAATGTCACCAAGAGAAAGACACTCCTCTGGGACTGTCATTACCATAAACCACAATCTGCTGCCAATTTATATGTCCTTATCCACCCCTTGTTTTAACTTCTTTATAAATGATAACAAAGTTGTTTGCACTTCTGGTGTTCCTCAGTTCAGAAATCTTCTCACTGCTTTTTCTCTTTCCTCAAAAATCATGCTTTACATTTTGCCTCCCTCAACATCCCTATATCTTTCAATCCCAACATCAGGGCACAGTTCTGTTGCCCTGTCAGTGCCCATCTGTAAAAATTTACTTCCCTGGTCTGTCACAAATAAACCAGCCTCTCCAGTCCACACCAAGCTCTGGCCAGCATTCTCAGAGGGCCTCCTGCTACTGCCAGATGAAGCAGGACAGAACATTAGAACAGGCCATCACAGATGTTCTTTATGAATAAGCCATCTGAAACCAGGTTCCTAGAGCAGCTCATCAGCTGAACAGAACTAAATTTGCTTTTACTATTTACCTGTATAGTCCTCTGGCACTAGCATAAGTTAAGATGTCATAACAGGTTATGGAAAGAAGCCTGAGTCTTGAAGGTAAGATCTCTGGAAATTATCAATATTTATATTTTTTTAAACAAAAGGAATAAAAAAACTAATAACAAACTATTAGAAGGAACTAAAGAGATTTTTTTATCTGTAGGTTTAATAATAAGACAGATTCAAATCAAATCTACCCAAATCAAGATATGGCCTCCAAACTGATAGTTAAGTATCTGAACACTGAATATTGCCAATACATTCTCTGTTAGGGATAAACATCTTATTTTTTGTGAGCAACTTGAGAAAAATTGTTTGGAAAACAAGACCAACAGTCCCTTGTCAGAGGAAGCACTTCTGGATCTAAAACTAAAAACACATGGGACTTCAAAATCCTAAAAAGAGGACTTTTATCTAGATTGTAATTGAAGCTGCTCAAAAATACTGGGAGAATCATTTCATGGAATGCAAGGTGATTTTTCCCTTCTGCATACAAAGAGAAAAACATCTTTGTTCAGGAAAAACAGCTACATTTACGGTAACTAAGACATTTATTTGCTTTAATTATGTTACTTCATGAGTTTTAATCAGGTCTCTGTTTCACTAAGATTCCTACCCCATAATAATTTCACTAAGATATTACCAAGAATCAGACAAAAAGAGGTGCTGAAAAGAAACTACTTCTATTGCTCTGTCAGGGAGCACATATATACTCCAAACAAACTGCGTTCCTTCTAGAATACTTCAAATTAACCCAAGCAGTCCAGGTGGTGCTGGTCACAGTATTGAATCGATCAGTGATGAGCCAGTACTGGACATGCAGCCTTTCATCACTGTATCAGTCTTTTGAGTGTTCTTATGTTTGTGTACATTTCTGCCATATGCTGTTCAGGGACTTCAGGGTGGAAAGGTTTTTAAAACATGGCTTAATAATACAACAGCATGTCTCCTAAAACCTTGCAGAACTTCTGCAACAAAAGGGAGACCATATCCAGTTCCAGTGTGACTAAATATATTTTGCCTCCCTGAATTCTTCTGCTTTCAGCAGGCTGGGGAATTTTCCTTCATCTATTTTTATAAAATGTGTGGGTGGCAATGCTGCATGCTGTTGAAGAGCTGGCATAGTCCATCCCAAAGGTACAGAGAATTATCTTGATATGTAACTAGTCCAAAAAGCACTTTGTAATGAAAGGTGCTACAGGAGCTCAAGTATCAGTGATCATGTGTTACTGAAAGATTCACAGTCTTTCCAACACTTTACCCCTTGTAGACATTTGCAGAGACATAAAACACATCTGCTCCATTTTGGCTAAGATTTAATGTCCACATCTTGCAGATGTAAATGGTAATGGAAGCTACAGGGGAAGGAAGAGTTGGGCCCTAAGGTGAATGCAATGATCCCACACTTTGGCTAGGCAAGAAGACTTGGAAAGTTCATTCCTTAAGGGTGGAAAACTACACAATGATAAAGACATCACACAGAAAATAGCCTGGCCTGGCAGAGGAGAACCCAGGTGCTTATTACTAGTTCCTCTTGCACCAGAAAGGCCAAAAAAGTTACATGGCTCCAACACTAAGAATGAAATCCTCCAAGAACAACAACAACAAAAACATAAAAGAGACTGCTAAAGGGGAAAAGCCATTGCTATAACTGTACTTCAGATAAGTCATTGTTTGTATCAACTGATTCTACCACAATAGCATTAAAAAAAATGACTTTTTTCATCACAGGTGACATTTGTCTGTGTTTAGCATTTCATTCAAATTGGGTTGAAAAACAAGCACATGTAACAGTAAGGGGAAAGCCACATAGTTACTAACAGCCACACAGGAAAGAAAAAGAAACTCTATAAAGGTGGTACATTACATGCAAAGAGAGATGATTTTGCTGCTTTGGGATTTCCGCAATGCTGTAGGGAAGCTTATATATTAATTTATATATTATATAAAAAAACCTCAACTTTCACTAAGACTTATCATTAGATCTTTTCCTTTTTCTTGCATACTTGTACTTATTTATCACAGTCTATAAAAACTAATTATGAAATGTAAAAATGTTAGAATTAATTTAAAAATGGTTATATATCTATGCAACCTAATTCTGCAAACAGCTCCTCAATATCTCAAAAGTACTGCATACAAGAAATGGCCTCCTTTTCTTTAGACTGAGGTCGCACTGCCTATACTTTGGCATAGGACAAGGCATAAATGCCTTAAAATCCCACATATCCTATAACATTCACATTCTTATTCCCCTTCTAGGGGCTTGGTTATGCAGCAGATTTTCCCTACCAGGCAAGAGCATTTCTACACTCCAAAAATTATATACTTACCTTTGATGAGAGCCCCATTTAGGCACACTAGAGAGAAATAATCAAAGAAATCATTCCATGTGCCCACTCATGTAGGCCCACTTCTCATTCAACAGGCCAATGCTTTCCAACACTTCTTGCTATCCTTACATGTTCGGGACTATCCTTATATGTTCAGTCTTGGCAACCTTTTACACTCATGCCATGCGTTGCTTGCTTTTATCTGTCGCTCCCTAAATTCTACTCATTTATACTAGTAAACAGTACACTACTTACTAGACAGTTTCTGATCAGTCTGCCTTTTCATTAGGATCCATGTAATCTGCTCAACAGACGAGGCTCCTTTAAGAGACTTCCCTTTTTTAAATGAAGTGGCTGACAAGTAATCTTATTCTCTTTCTCTGAAATGGTGTAGGGCCAAAATAAGGGGACACCAGCTTATCTCCTGACTTGTTATCCTTCATCTGTCTCTCCCCCATCCCTTAAAAAAAAAAAATCATCTCACTGTGCTGCTGGAAAGAACTGGCTAACGCGGCAGACGTGTTTCCATGGAATAAGTGCAGCAATAGAGCAAACTTTGAGGTACCCTCTATACGTCAGATTTTTTTTTTATATGCCCTTTCAAAGAAGGTACAGGAGCCTCTGACATGCTGAATCTGTTCTGTCTTGGCTTGCTACCAAACTTGCTGAGAGAAGTGGTAATCACTGGATTCATTGTGGTGCAGGAAAATAGGGTCTAAAGAAAAGGGAGGTGCTTGTTGGTGCTCTCTGGGAAAAACTGAAACCCTGGATTTCACCAGGATGCCAAAGAGCACACACTCTTGGACCACATCCACCCTGGAGTCCTCTAACCCCTTGAGCTGTTGCAGGCTTTTATTCTTCCTTTTGCTTTTCTTTGCCCTTTTTCCCAAAGACATGCCCTCAGCTTCCAACAGAGACTGAACAATCTTTTAGCTGCTGACCAAGACAAGATCTTCCCACAGGCAATCATTTAACCAGACTGTGATTTATTTGCTGCTTTTCCTCACCTATCTTATACAGTTTCCAAACCCCAAATGGCCCCTGCAGCCCTTTGTGCTTTTCCTCACCACATATCTGAAAGGCATGTAACTGCTATTAGGTGCATTTTGTTAATATGGGCTAGAGAAAACACTACAAAGGTGGGCTTAATCAACTAACAGAATGCACCACCCCAATTATAAGGGTGTTCATAAGTTTAGTGCCTAAGCAATAGACAGTAACAAGCTTTAAAGAGACCTAATTTTAGAATTAGATAGTTCGGGCCCTGGAAGATTCCCTTGTTCTTCATTGACCATAATGCGAGTTTGACTAGCTCAGATGTGCATATGCAGTAGCTATGTAACCCCCATAAGAATAAGTCTACACTGTAACCAAATCTGACAAGTTACCCCAAGGTTTGCTTACCAAGAAACAACTCCACTAGACCAGTCAGGCATCACAAGGCACCTCTGGGTAGGACAGCAGCAGTGATCTGCAGCTGCTCACAGAAATGCTGGGAGAAAAACAACATACTCCAAGTCTTCATTCAGTCTTCTGCAAGCACTGGATAGGCATTACCACCATTGTTTGCCCCTATTACCTGAGCATCAAAGAAGGTAAAACTTGCCAGGAAAACTAGCAGCACAATTTGGATAAGAGTCATATTTCCATGCAATAACTAGAAAACAACAAAAACTTTTTGAAAAAGTCATTACTGTAATTTCTAAACACAAAGAAATGCCAATACACATACATTACTGATCAAGAAGATTGAACTGAAACAGTGCATAGAAAGGCTACTTGGGGACTGACAAGCCCACCTGATAAAAGAGAAAAAGAGCTTGGCTTGTTCAGACCTGCTGAAAAAATGTTGAGAGTGGATACAGTTGCTGAACACAAATACCTGGGGGTAGAAATAGCTGAGGAGTGGAAATGACTATTTAAATAAAGGACAATACTGGTAAAAGAACAGATGGTTATAAACTGCCAAAGAATAAATTTAGACTGGAAATTAGACAAAGGTTTCTAATCAGCAGAGCAATGAAGCTTTTGAAGAGCCTTTACAGGGAATAGGGGCAAAAAGCTGCTCTAATTGAAGAATAAAGCTTCATGCATTTCTGAAAGGTATTATGAAATATAGTTCCCTACCAAAGCACAGTACTGGAGGCAATACTCCTGAGATACCTTGCAGCCTTCTGCTTCTCTGCATTTCACACTAAGATCCATTCATAGCACCATCAATATAACAAAAGTACAGTTTTGAAATACCTTGACCTCCCAGAACAACTACATTAAGAAGCATTCTGGATGGACTCTGCTGAAAGGTGAAGCACAACAGCTTCTCAGGGAGGGACTTCTGGAACAGTCAAGGGAAGAAGGCCTGAGCTGAATTTTTACATTATCTTAATAAGAAATTCACAGAAATGAGGCAAGTGCAAACAGTAAAAGTAATTTCTTTTAGACGTCATAAAACACAACTCTTGGAAAATCCCAGGGGCTCTTGGGTTCAGGAAAACTTCTCAACACACTGATGCATTCCAGACAGCCCTCCTCATGACCACCAGTCACTGGAAGATGCACTTTTCTCCTCTGGCCATAAAATATATTTATCAAAAGGCCAATTACTTTTCTCCCTCATTGTTTATTTTCACTAAAGTTTTCCACAAAATACAAGAACAGAGCTCAAGATTAACAGCATCACATGTTGTCTTCATTTCTTTGAGAATAGGACACAGTCAAGTCTTTTGCAGACATTTGTAAATGTTTGATCTTTCCAAGATGTGCAATGTGCCAAAAGTGTTACAGCACAGTTAGGAATGTAATTCTCATGGACTCTGAGAAGTACTGCAGAATTACATGGCTTGTCCAGTTTGCTTCATTCCTTAGTTGTGGCTGCATCATGTTTACTGTTTGGGAACATGCAATATTTTATCATTATTTTGAGATCATCAAAAACACCCAACAAAACAAAAAATGGGAATTGGCCACAAAAACTGTATCTCATCTAAGCAACTGCCTCTTGACAGCCATTCTTACAGTCCATATTATCGGGGCAGCTGAAGACATTCTTGACACTGAGGACAAAAGTGCTTGGAAAGCCCGAGACTCTCAGTAGATGTCCTCTGGGATACTCAGTTAACAGTAGGCCATGGAGAAGCTATCTGGACAAGAGCGTTCCTGAGAAAATGTGGAAACAGGTGAGGTTTTTTTGTGGAACACAAACTTCATTGTTTCTTGAGAAAATCTTCAGCTAACCAACAGAAAAGAGAATGTGTGGTTTCAAGATGCAAGCTCTATCCCACTGGGAAAATTTTAAGAGCTTCAAAACTTACACAAATAAACCTAAAATGACTTACTGCAATACATGCAGAGGCCATATCCATTACTACTACAGACTAAGACCATTCACACTGTGACTGAATCTTCTGGTGAAGGGAGGTTTTCAGCTGCATGCCTGATTAAATGATGTTTCCCAGAATTCTTGGATAACAAGAATTAAATTTTAATGCCCTTAATCTAGTTGACACTTTGTCATAAGCCCTTTCCCCCCTCCTTCTCCTGTGTTATAAATGACCAATTACCTAATCTGAAGTAATGCAGGCTTTGGTCGAGGCTAATGAAGACCCAGCAGGTGAGATCCTGCTTGCAGCTCAGAGTCCCATTAGGAAAGATTAATCACCTTCTAACTTACAATCCCATATTTTGGCTCCAAACAGTGGGAAAGCAGAGAAAGAGGAATCCATCACATTAACCAAATAATACAGCAAATGCTTGGCACTTGATCAGCAGTAGGGTTCTCTCCTGACAGGAAGAGGAAGACTGCAAAAGGAAGAACAATAGTGGCTCTCCAAGGTTGCTCAGGGACACAGATCCCCCCACAAGTAGTATGGAAGCAAAGTAACCCCAGCTAACACTTTGGATCTGTACTTCAGAAAAGAGGGCTACGTCAATCTTGAGAAGGAAGTACATCACACCGCATGTGATATTACCCTTTCAAGGAAGTAAAAACGTTGTCTCAACACAGCATATCTAACCAGCTAAAGGAAACCAGAGAGGAATAGTCTCAACCTATGTAGAATGAAACAAACCTCCAACTACTTACTGTTATTGTATACTTTCACAGCTTCAGAAACAGCTTCAGCAATGTGTAGTGCTATCTTCTCTCTACATTCAGACAATATTCATCATTATCCAGTGTTCATCCACAAAATAACCTTTTATCTTCAATGAGGTTAGAATGCATGGACACCACAGAGCCAAAGGGTTTATTTGCTGCATCAACAAGGCCTAACCCTGAGAGGCTATGCCTACTTCTAGAGATATCTAGAACTAAACTTCATGACAAGTCATTCCATCACTAACTCCTTAATCAAAGAAACAATTTATTTTGTGAACTTAGGCAAAGAGATTGATGGTGGGAGGAGTGGAGATGTTACTAGAACATTTGCCTTCTGATCAACTACACTGTGTAATTAGTAGAAAACCAGCAGCAGAAAGGGAAAGGAAATAATCTACATCTTCTTCCTACTACCTTCATCACCAGAAAGCATAAGACCATTACAAACAGAGCAGATACATATTTTGGGGGTTCTTTGTGTTTTTTTTCGGTTTTGTTTTTTGGTTGTTTGTTTCGGGGTTTGGTTTTCTTTTGTTTTTTGTTTTTTTTTTTTTTAACTACTGAATTGTTCAAGGGGTTCTTTTGGAACTTCCTTAGTATTCATAGAATCATAGAATGGTTATGGTTGAAAGGGACCTTAGAGATCATCTAGTTCCAACCCCCACGCTATGTACACACCTCCCACTAGACCAGGTTGCTTAAAGCCTCATCCAGCCTGGCCTTGAACACCTCCAGGGACAGGGCATCCACAACTTCTTTGGAAAACCTGGTCCTCATCACCATCACAGTAAAAAATTTATTCCTAATATGTAATCTAAATCTAACCTATTTCAGCTTAAAACCATTGCCCCTTGTCCTACTGTTACACTCTCTGATAAAGAGTGCCTCCCCATCTCTCCTGTAGGCCCCCTTTAAGTACTGGAAGGCTGCTATAAGGTCTCCCTCAAGCCTTCTCTTCTCCAGGCTAAACAAGCCCAACTCCCTCAGCCTGTCCTCATATGGGAGCTGCTCCAACTCTCTCATCATCTTCGTGGGCCTCCTCTGGACTATTGTCAATGATCATTAAATTTCCTTAATTTAAGTGGAAGTCCTTCCTTCTCATCCAGAGATGATCCCAGAAAATTTGAGAAATACTTCAGCTGTCACACAAAAGGATTGCTCCTTTACTCTCTTTTATATATATATATATATATATATATCACATACTCATGCCTTCAGTCACCGTCCTTGCTGAATCTTCTCAACTTTCAAGGATCCTTAGCATCCTTGCCCAGCTGACAGAAATGGTTTCCTGTTGTTCATATGAGACAACTTACAAACTCCATTCATGCAATCAGGAATAGATTCTCTAATGCCAGAAATAAGCTAAAATAGGATCCCCTGAAACTGGTAACATGTATGGTAGGAGACAGAAAACAGATTTTTTCAGCTGTGTTTAGTCACGATCAAATTTAGCCTCTTCATTGTGCTGGAGCAAGCCAACATTATGGAGTGATCCATGTAGTTTCCTAAGTAGGAGGATGATCCCATGCAGTCTGAACATAACCATTCTTAAACAATTTTGCACTGTCTTTAACAGGCTTCTCTCTACTGTTGATCAGTAAATACACAAGTGAAACATTTTTAGGTCCATTTCTTCTGAAGCAGAAAGGCAGACGAGTAGCAAAAGAACCCTCTATTTGGCCTCTGAACAGGGAGGCAAACACTGTGTGGTGATATCCTCCACACCTGCCTTCTGGAGAAGAAAACGTCTGCTTTAACTGCTGCCAACTCTAATAGCTAAGTGGCAAACTGTGAAAAAAATACGGAAGGAAACCCATACAAAGAGCTAAAGTTACAGCCATATATTTTAAATTTTATTTAACTGATCTCTTTGCAAAGCTGAGGGATGTATGTAATACTAGCATTAGGTACAGGAGAATAAGAAACCTAATTCGGGAGTATGAAATTGCTTTTTGGAGGGTTTTTAAAAAAGCTTATCATTTAGGCTCTCAGAAGCTCCTGTCCACAACTGTTGCCATATTCTTTTCTAAACAATTTACCCTTGATTTTACTAGAATAAACTCCATTTTTAGTTCTTAAAGCTTACTGACCAACACTGGGTATGCTGTTCTGGGAACCAGTGAACTTGCACAGTATGCCCATCTAATTTCAAATACCCATTTTCAGGTTCTTGAGCTGTGTCTACAAAGACACTTACCAGGCAGCATGCAGAAGACTCAAAAGGACCTAACGTTATACCTACTTATGATGCCAACCAGTGTATTCCAGCTGAGTCCATGGACAGATGAATGGCTGAAGCTAACACACGGTTTGCAGCAGCCCAGAAGGTGGCCTTCACCATACCCCATGATTACTAACAAGGGAAAAACTTAGAATTTGCTCCTACAAATTGCAGGGGACAGGGCTCTATAAATTCCATACAGAAAAGAAGGAGTTGAATGCCAGTGCTAACATCCCATTAAAAGAGAAAATGTAGGTTTGCTCCGAGAGTCCAGCAGACATGGGAGACTTCCTAAATCAAAAGGGAGCAGACAGCTTTACTGCCCAGGACAGAAAGTTCAAACCATGGGAGTATTGTGGGCCTTGCTATGCTATTTCCTTTTCTTTGGTGTGTGAAGCAGAAGATAACTCTCAGGTGGATTCATCAGAGTTATTCAAAAACGTTTTTTGGGGATTACTGCAGCTGATCACTGGGGTTTGTATTGTGTTGGTGAGCAACTGAAATAATAGGATTTCTAGTACCAAAGACTTCCTATTGCAGTTAGGAGATACTTCCACTATCAGGTTTACAAGTTTTACAGGTTTCCAAGAACATCGGAGCTTAACCTTAATTTTCTGAGAGGACTAGCACTAACAAAACATCAACCAAGTCAAAGCCTGCAAAGGGCAGATCCTAGAGATTGTGAACAGTGGCTCAGTTAAAATTTCTTTGTTGGATTCCCAAATAAAAATAAACTAGTTTTCAGTACTCACTGAGTAGCATTTACTTACCTGGGCAACACACAAAGCTTATTCAGCTTTTGACCTCTCCGCTGTGACCACAAGCCTTAATTAGAGACAAAAAAGCAAGAACTGTTGAGAACTGTTCTGATGTTGAAGCTTTTCCTCAAGAACTCTTCAAACTTACAATTCCCCATGATATGCCCCAGCACAAGCTACCTACTTGCCATCAAAGTGTAACAACTACTGTTTTCTCAGAGTCTGATCCAGATTTGAACCAGAGGAAGATGTGTAACTAATCCCAAATTAGTTAGTCCTTGCCACCTTCCAACTGCTTTTTGAAGAGGAAGCTCCCTTTGACATGAAACAGTCTCACTGTCTGCTGTAGTTAGCAGTTCCCAGATTGAAATGACATATCAGGCACCAGCAGCAAATGCCAAAGGGAGCCTGGAGTCCTTAAAAAAACGAAACAGAAAAACCCAAACAAGCAAGCAAACGAGAAGCAAGGGAAACTTTGCTCAGTGCTTAATAGTTTAAAAATCTCTGTCACTGGAGAATTCAGTTCCTTCTGCTCTGATGTGACCTCCCACTGTTTAACTGCAAGCTCTGTCAACTCAGCTGCTGCTCTGTGCAGGCCCTGGGCTGCCTTCAGAAGAAAGCACGTGGAAAAAACAAAAAACCCTCTCCCCCACTCAGAATAGCAAACCCTGAGTCAGAGAGAGGACAGCAACAGTGAAAGAAGTCAGAAGTCTACATTGTACCAGTGATGACAGGGTGAGCCAGGACAAGATCTATACTTAGTGGATGCTGCTCTCATTATACCAAAAGTTCCCATACAGAACAGACCATGCTTTGTGCTCTACCTCACCCATGCCCCTGCATTCACATCCAAAGTGGCTCAAGTTCCTGACACATTGTGATCCATCCTGGTCTTCAAAGCTCAGTACAGCTCCTACATAGCAGACATGAGAACTGGAACAGCAAGAAGAGTTCAGTTATTTGCTGACATGCATATTTTTGAAAAGGGCAAAAGAAACGTCACATTGTATGCAGAAAACACCCTCACAGTGTCGTCTATAAATTCTTGATCATATTTTTCAACACCCTATGCCTTGATGCCATAACTAGTACACCAAGATAACACATCCCCAGATAAGGTTCTAGAAAGGACTTACAAAGAAAAAACAATCAGTGCAGCCTAGCTTTTACTTTTTGGTAAAAATTTCATAGTAGCACAGGCAGGACACTGGAAAGTAACAAGAACCACCAATTTTGAGGTTAAAAATCTCTCTGGTGTATATCTGATTATACTCAAAAGTATTTCTGAAGTTCTATCTGGGTATTAAATTTTAAGTGAGAAATCAGAGAAGAGCTTTGAGCATTTGAACAACTACTAGCAACTTCAAAAACTTGTTAGAGGCATCCAAGTAAGAAACTTCTCTTACCATGAAGATGATGCATGATATGGCATTTACATGCCACAGCTCATGAGGATTAATGGCTTTTGGCAGAAACTGAAGCTCATGTCCAGAATGTGTCCTGAGCTGAGTAAGAAACAACCCTTATACAATAGTGTCATCAGTTTAGCTAGGTCCTAAAGTTCCAAAGTTGAGTGAAATGTAACAGTTAAGAAAATTGCAAGATGTGCATTAGGAGTCCTGCTGAAAGGTATTTGGGCATTTGAAATGGAAAACTGTTACTGACATGCCCTGGAGTTGTAGCTGTTCCACATTAATCAGGACCAGTTAGAATGCATTAAAAAGAGCGGAGGAAAGTTAGTCTCAGCCTCATTTAGGCACGTAAGGATTTTGTACCTCTTCTCTACTCACCACCTTCATACCACTTATGGGGATTTGGGACTAGAAATTATAAATCAGGGATCCACTCTCGGTCAGCAGAAAAACAGGAAAGTGCAAGTTTAAGCTTTTGGAAAATGCTAACAAAAGCAGGAGGACAAGCGAGGTCAGACTGTTCTTTACAGAAGCATGAGGAAATGAGCTTTGAAGACATTCAACACACATCTACAACACATGAAGGTAATCAGGAAGCAAAAATGGCAGGCTCCAGGGACACACAATGGGTGAAGCTGCCTTTCATCCCAGGTACCTGTTTCTGTAAATAAAGAAGCTCTTCTGCAGAACAAATGGAAGTTCTCTATCCATAACTTCAAAAATAGCTAATGAGTCACTTCTCTCACTCTCCATACTAACATTAAACTCATTTTAGCAACCCAAGGCAGGCTAATAACCAGCTTGTGAAAAGTGACTTTTCTTCTCATTCCCTAAGAGCCTTTTTCCACCTTGTGACAGAAACCCAGTGCACTTCAGCCTTTTCTAACACCAGCTTCCAATGTTTCCTCCTTACAAGGACAGTATCCCCAGATCAGTCTTTCTCCACTTCACATCTACTTGAAAGCAAGAAAAATAACACACATAAGAGCTCCAAAAACCACAGCTTCCACATAAATAGGGAATCATGTGATGAGGGAACGAGGAGAGCAGAACTGCTAATTATTTAGTTTTAAGTAACATGATCAGATAATTTAAATTTCCAGGGATGAAGCCCTGGAACATTTTACACAAGACCTGAAAAAAATAAATTAATGTGGAACTAGGCAGACCCCTGCAACATGCAAACATCTTCATGAATTAGAAGGCTATAAACAAGGAATGCCCACAGAAAAGACAGACTCAGCTCTATTGTTTGCTATTTAGTATGGCTGCTCTGAAACTACGGCATCTGGAAGTAGCCTCCTGAGGCTTTCCTAAGCCATCTTAAGTCACAGCAAAGCCACAGGACTCAGTAAACATCAAGGGAGATGTAAACTGCAGAGGACTCTAGAAAGCCTGAGGTGATCTTGCAAAACCTCTTTTTGAGATTAATTTGGAGGGGAGAAAAAGGCAACTGGAGAGATAGATATTCCTTCTAAATTCATTTCAGGTTTTGTATTCCAAACACTCTCCGAGGGCCTGGGAAAGGCCAAGGAAAGGATGCCTGGGGTCTGGTGGGAACACAGCACCATCTCGTGGAGTGAAGGGAAGAAGTATAAGAAGCAAGGAATAAGTATTTTAGCACTTCAGACATCTGCAGCTTGGCTTTTTGACAGCCTGCTCTTCTAGCAGGTTAACAAATCTATCGAATTTGTGCTTTATAAAAAAGTTCACTGCAGATCTATAAAGAACAAATGAACAACAAACAACTCCCTATTTTTATCTCTCAAACTCATCACTGTTAACATAAACACTGGGGGCCTCTTCATAAATAGAGACGTGTGGGCAGACAACCATCTGTACTGAATGGTATTTGCCAGCAGGCCCAGCGCAGCTGTGAGTACCCTTTTCTTGCAAATCTGAATCTCCTATGCTTAAGGTGGACAGAGTCTCCAAATACTAAACTTGCCAGGACTAACGACCTATACTTTCAGGTATTCAGCACTGGAAAAGAAAAATGCCCTTTTCTATTTAGAAGAAGGAGTATGAGGAAACTTGGAAGGGCGGCTATTGCACCCTTTCCAGTATTTGCTCCCAAACATGAAGTTATGCTTACAGAGCAACTCAGATCGAACTATTTAAGTTACTCAGCCAGTTCATATCTTACTCGTCATAAACAAGAATTTTCTGGCACCAGTAAAAGTATGAAAACCTGGTTAGGTTCTATTTCATTTACTGAACTCAGTTAGAAATTCATCTCTGCAACAGAAATTAAATATTTAAGTGTCCTGGCTTCTAAAGGAGGTAGGAAAATGCAGGGGTCTCTGCACAGAAGGATGGAGTTGATCTTCCTTACTGCTCCATCCCAAGTATTGTGCTCTACCTAGCTCTACTTTAGCAAATGCTTCCAAGTTTAATCTTATTTCATCCTGGTCTCTGGGACAAAACATGTTTAAAACAGGAAGCATTACAATGTACTGTCTATGCATTTTTAATAAATCCTATAATGAGTTTAGTACTGGTCTCTCAAATGTGATATTTGGGCTAAGCATGTTCTCTGGTGTGTTTAAGTTTAAATTACTTGAACTGTCTATCTTCCATGCACATGTGCCACCAGCAGCAATTCCAAAACCAAGTGTGGATCTCTGTGAGGATACTTCCCTTGAGACAAAGCACAAACTCCTGTCCATCAGAAATATCTGTTTCAGAAGGAGGAGGTAGGGGTTTTAAGCCTCCAGCCTTTTCCAGTTGGGACAAGTGCATAGTAAACTCGCTACCAGTAACAAGTGCAAAAAAGAGGGGAAAAAAAAATACAGAAAATGGGTTGATAACTTCCCCCCCTCCCCCACATCCTGTTGGGTAACTTTGCACGTTCTCTGGAGTCAAACATTGTGCCCGTTGACCTTGAGATCAATACAGTATCTCACACACAGACACATTCCCCAGACCAGATATTCTCTTCCCCCACATCACACAGCCAGAGTACCTACAACCATTTGCCAGCAGTCAGATTCTCAGCTACTGCTTCTGAGAAATTCTGCTCATTCATACAGAGCAAGGGCTTGAAAGCCAGGTCTGTTCAGTGCATTCTGCACTGGTAACGCAACCAATCCAGTGTTGCGACAGCAAAGCAGGAATTATATCAGCAGTAGCTCTGCCTTCTGTAACATGCAGTTGGCTTGGATTCATAATTTAAACCCCGGTGCACAGGTACTTCTCATGACAGTCTGCATTTCCAAGTGAAAGACACCTAGTTGCTGAAGTCTCCACTAGTAAAAAGAAATACCAATGCTAGCTCTCTCTTCAGCATTTTACGGTCTTCAATTATGAGACTATCTGTGACAGATGAACACAGATGCTTCTCAAGGACCTACAAATGGCATGATGGACGGCTTGTGATATTGCTATCTATCTTCATAATTTGCCTGAGATCAGCAGGACAGAATTGTAACAGAAAGTCATTTAGTGTAATCTGAAAAAGGAAAAAAAAAAAGAAAGAAAGAAAAATAAATGACAGATAGCTTGGGAAGCCAACAAACCTGACACCAGCTTTGCTGTGGCCAAGCACTGCAATTAGGTTTCAGACCAGAGACGAGAAGGATTAGAGCTCCAACCACACTTCCTCCAAACTCAACACACCAGAGTCTCTCTGGAAGAAAAAGTTGCTTATATTTGGCAGGTGTATTGTTAAAGCCGGAGTCTAGTCAAGACACTCTGGTCTAGAGGTCAGTTGCATTATCTGGAACGTGATACTCAATGTTACTCAATGGACATGAGCACACCTACTCTCAGATTGAGGCTAGAGACATTTAAGCAAAAGCAAAGATCAGATAACTCTGCTTTCCTAGGGAAGTAGTAATTTTCTTCTCTTTCTCCATCCCACTCAAGACCACACTCTCAAGCACTCCACTGGCAAAAGAGACATCCCGAAAGGCATCTCCCAGGCCAAGGAAGCCACTAGAAGCCCATGCTGCTCATCTCCAACACAGAGAGGTCTGGGAACAGCCATGGGGAGTCAGTGCACTGTGACTGATGAAATCATAAACCTCTAGACAGAGGAGGATGAACTAACTTAGGTCAACACTTTGAAACTAAGATTAGTTGTCTTCTTTCTCAGGTTCTTAAGTTCTGTCTGCTATTTTTTCAAGGTGAATTTATCATTTCAATGTATCTGATGAATCCTGCACTTTGTTTTGAAAATGGTGAAACCAAACCGTATCCTACTTTTTTATTCCTTCACTTTTTTATGTTCAGAACTATTCTAAGTTTTTCACCAAAATATGCAAAGTTTTGCTTTCCCTAAATGGGCAGTTTTCACTGATTAAACTACCACCCAGGAAAAATTTTCACCAGTCGTATACGCGCCCAAGACTTCGAAATGTACTTGCATTCAGATTTAGAAGCTTCTTCCATGGACACCCATTAGATAACTGGGGTTTTGGTTAACACTTACCCCCTCAATAGAATTCACGTCATTCAATTATTCTTGCTTTTTTTCCTGAAAAGCCAAATTCTTTCCACAATCAAAGAAATTCTTTCGTGGCCCAAAATCTTTAAGGACGGCAAAAGGCTCCACTCCCAGTGTTTGTGCAGGATATCAGTATGCAGTGAAACACCTCCACAAAGATAACCAAATCCACCAAAAAATGTTCCACCTAGCAAAGCTTGCTTCACAGATATCCAGGCAGTCAGTTTAAATCAGCCCCTCAGGGATCATTAGTAAGATAACCATAATTAAGATTTTGCATCTAATCCCCAATATTACACTGCTGAGATTATTATAGCAGTTCCTGGGTAACAAGATCGAAACATAATAAAGATATGTCCCTATACATACAGCTAAACTCCACTGGAGATCAATAGGCAGCCTTCTTCCAACGACAGGCAATAATTAGTACATTAGGCAGCCTGGAGAGTGAAAAAGAATCTCCTTAAGGACCTCCGACCCCTCTGGCCTTTGTTTTTCATTAATAACTTCCACTGCAAAAAACAGGCTAAGCATACAAGATGTCTTGCACTCTCCCTACTCACCCCATCCTCCTCCCTTATGTTGCCCCAGAGTTGACAGCTCAAAAACCAGCAAGAAAAAAACAAAACACAACTCTAGCACTGCTTGTGTCCTTCTGCATGTTGGCATTCTCTCAGCTACCTGCACCCTGAAAACATTTTATGCATACATTTGTCCATGTTAATGACTGTAATCTTAAAGGCAGCTTTCGGTCTAAGGTATAAATATCTGTATATATAAATCTTAAATACAAAAAAAGCTATACTTTATACATGGACTTAGAATCCCATGCCAGATTTTGATTTCATCAATACTGGCAGAAATCTCAAGTCATCTAACTGAAATCAAAGGAATTATTTTGTATTTATAGATGTTACTACAAATGAAGTCTAGTCCATAAAATACAAAGACCAACTTCAATGTACATCCATCTGTTATCACCCACTAATGTAGGCTCCCCTTTGCAAATTGTTTTCTTTGTAGGCAGCCTACGAAATAAACAAAAATCACCTTGAGGAGCCTACAGGAATAAGAAAGCAACACAGTGTGTGCTACAACAGACAATGCCATGCTGTCTGGGAAAACATTAAGAGAACCCCATCCCATCTCATTAACACCATTACATTCCACTTATCATGCATCAGACTTAGAACAATGGATTAAAAGCACAGGTATCAAACTCAGTTGGGTACTTTGAAGATGGGAGAGAACACAAAAACCAGTTGGGTCAAGAAATGGACTAGAGATTATTGCAAGCCAGAGCTTCCATGCAGGACATTAGGTCCCAGCATGGGAATCAAGTTTTCATAATCCATAGTGCCAATTACAGCACATTCATAGGGGAATGGAGGCAATAATCAGAGCCACCTGTGCTTTCACCTGGATTGGCGACTGGGGTATCCTGTTGCAGATAAACAGTAACAGCTGCAAGAAGATTAAGAGGCTTTTGCAAAGGTTTTTTCATTCTCTGCAAAAGTACAGGTACCACCTGCATACCATGTGGTACCCAAAATACCTCACACTGATGAAACCATAGATTGTGGGAGATTCACCTAGAGAACTTGGACAATACAACTGAGAAGTTTAATAGCATTAAGTGAAAAAAAATACACTTAAAACAATGGTTCTCAAGCTCAAGCTGACTTCTGCCTACAAAATCCAACACTACATAGATTTGCCACCAGTTCACAAACTCAGTACTGTACCATCTTCTTTGGAAAAGCTGATAAAAGAAGAGAAGAATCTTTAAAGAGTTAAATTGATGACTGAAGACTATTCTGGGTGTTTTCCTGAGTTTTTAGATTTACTACTTCTTAAAGCAAATATGAACATGTGCAGAATCTTACAAGGAAAAAGCTACATTAAAAATTAATCAAATCCTTGTTACACTGGACAATTTAGAACACCTAATTTACTAACTCACATTTAGTAGGAAGATGTGCTTAGAGACCACCAGCAGCAAACAGAGCTTGAGGTGACAAAACAGACACTCCTATTTTACTGAGAAATTTTGCCACGTTTCTGTTACTGCTGCCAACTTATATCAATTTATTCTCAGAGATCACACCTTGTGTATGCCATTATCGAAGGAACAGTTTCAGAGGCCACCTCTTTCATGAAGCAAAATACCCAGGACACAGTACCACTCACTCAGCTACTTATAACGTGAAAAGTTATAATTATTGCCTTAACTACCAAAAATATCACATCACAAAATACTGTCAAAGAGAGCAGAGATCACAAGGAACAAAATTATGGCAAGAGCCTTCTGTGACATGTTTATGAAAATGGCATAGTTCCTGAGCAGTGCCAGGAAGAGAACTAAGAAACTGCTTGAATTGCTCAAAGGTTGATAACAGAAGCTGTAATCACTGCCACCTGTAAAAAGTCCCTTTCCTTCCATCCTGTTGAAGTCTGTGGCACAGCTGGACCATAGCTTATGTGCTGACAGCAGCCAGGTGTGCACAGATATCAGTGACTTACTGCAGCTCTCATCCTAAATGCTCCCTTTGCCAAGCTGTTGAGGCAACCGTAATTAAATTACCCACTAGAGATCTAGCTGCATTTTGGGGATCACAAAAGGATAAAGTTGGCTAGCTTTCACAACTGAAAAAAATGAAACACTTTTCTGTCAGGGCACCTTGCAAAGTTGAAAGGTGCAGAAGAAGCCATTCCAAAAAGCACCTGTCACTCGAATTCCCTCTTTCTCACCCAAAACAGGGACACCCAAATTCCTACCCCGATGCTGAAAACACTACCCATCCCAGACGACACCCAAGGCAACATGGGGCAAGCTCTTGATCTGCAGCCTGATCTGTTATTTCACAGCTGTTACTGAAGAGAGAGGAAATGCTTTTCAGTGCATAGAAAAGCAACAAGTATTCTTAAACCACTCAAGTGCTAAAGCAATTATGTAGTGGGTTATTACTAAGCATCAGAGAAGTGCATGGTGCTTTAATAAGAAGCAGCACTAGATCCTTGCCCTAAAGATGTTACAGTTCTTGGAGTCACAGCACAAATGAAAGTAAACTGCGGTAAAGAGGGTAAAAGCAGGATTCACAACCCAAATCACAATGGTACAATTTACATCATGTACTAAAGTACACAGTTGCATTTCCCTCCCCTTTTATCCCAATTCTCAGAGGATAAGGTCATTCAGAAACAGAAGACACTAAAGGCTTAGGATAGGAACTGAAAATGAGCCATCAGCCAGAAAACACTAGTTATAGTCAAGGGTAGGTAAAAGAGCACTGAGTAAGCAATGGCAAAGCATGAGGGGGGAAGTAAGAAGCAGGCAGGGTGCCTGGCCTGCTGTAATGAAGTATGATTCACTCAAGATAAATCAGAGGTGACTCTTGCTTCACGTAAGGCGGATGTCTCTCTAGTATCAAAGGCAAATCCCTAAGTGTGCCGAGATTTAAATAGCTGACTGGTTTAGCCATGCATGACTAATGAAGTCTATGCAGATTTATTTTCTACACATTAGGAACCTCTTGCTCTCTGACTCAGTAAGTGATAAGCTGGGCACATTAGGAATGAATAGGCAATAATTAAACATGAACAATGAAGAAGGTTTCTCTAAGTAAATCAAGCTGAACATGCTGGCATTGACATTAAGGGAGGTCATGAAGTCTGGACAAAAATTGGCCCAGATGTTGAAAGACACAAAATATAGAGGGAGAGAGAATAGGGTCCATCTCCCAGATGGGGGTCAGAATCCTTCTATGGACTTTTCAGTAGCACAGACAACAAAAGTGAGGAGTTCAAATGAGTGCATCAGAATAAAACCATCTCCATAAAGTAACAGTTACTACTTTAGCCATTTGCCCTACTAGCTATCTTTTCTAATGATTATTCTGCCATGCTATTTAAGCGGGGGTGAGGGAAGCTAGTTCTGCCACTTCCTTTTTGCAACCTAGTCTACAGACTATGCTCCAGAACCATCAAACCACTTAGGTACTCATTCACTTACTTACATGGGGGGGGGCAGGAAGGAAGGGCATTAGCTTAAGAGAGGTGGATCTACTCTGACATCCTTGACACCTCACCTAGAAGACACTTGGCAGAGAGGCCAGCTTCAGTCTTCCTCATTCAATCCAAAATGGTCTAAGCTGTACTCTTAAGTATTGATCTTAAAAGGAAGGATATAAAAATTAGCAGAAAATTCTAAGTCAAGAGAAAAAAAAAGATTTTTGGCTAGTGAGTAAGCCTCACTTGCTAAGATTACAGAACTGAAGTTACCAAAATGTCTTCTTGTGACAGTGCTAAGGTAATGAACAAAAAAGCAAAGTTACTATGACTCCCTTTCCTGCTAATCCCTCCCTTCTCCAAATGTGATTCACAGAAAGAGAGCAGCAGAAGCATACAGGTTATGCATTACATGGAAAGTAATCTTGGGGGGGAAAAAAAAAACCCAAACAACTTCTTACGCAAAAAGAACAGTCCTGTATATTACCTCTCCTCCAGACAAAAACCAAGCATCACTTACCCAATCACATTGGAAGGTTAGAGGATTGCTCTGCTTATCAACAGACTCTTTGAAAAGCACTGTCTGGAAGGATATGAAGGTGCACATGCAAGAGGACAAATATAGGCTGCCTTTTCTTTTTGCCTATCAAATAGAAAATTTGGTTTTGAACCAGGGGGATATTACAACCCAGAGTTTATAAATAAATGAAAAAATACCCCCCCCAAAAAAAACAATCAATAGTCAGCAGATGGACTTAACTATTTCAACAACAAAAAAAAATAGCTGTTTGAAAAAGTACTTTCTACTCTGCTTGCACTAGTCATTGCTGCAGGTTATTGATATTTTACAGACAAACAGCCTCCATTACTACATACTTGTGTTAGCCTGACAATTTCTTCTGGAAAGCTTGACCCTCAGTGTTACCCACCAGCATGATGCACTGAGTAACAAGCAGTGTTTTCTATAATCTAGTTTGACACACACATACCACTCCCATTAGCTAGATCACTGAAGCCGTTTTTTATGCATTCTCTCTGTGCAGAAAAGAAAATGTCACTGTTTGACCAGATAAGATACGAATGCAAATATGTTAAAGAAACTGTAAAGCTGTTCAAAGAACAATTTAAATACATGCCACATCTCGGATAATTTGGAGTCTTTACCATGTTTTCATCTCGTATCATGTGAAGAACAATGACAGGATGGAGTTTCCCCCAGATGCAAGACACTTTATTAACATTGTGGGTTAACTTATAATTCTGACACCTTATCTGCTCAAAGTTACACATCTAAACAGTCTAAGCAACAGTTTGGCATGCCAAGGTTGTTTAATATCCCTCAGTATCAATTACTGTATATTAATGCTGATTTCCTACATCTTAGAGTAACAAACACATCCTTCAAATACATTGAAAGCTCAGATTTATTGAATGTGATGCTGGACTGCTTACAACATCTGTAAAGACAGAAGAATGAGAAACCACTTCAAAAAATTAAGAAAAATATCTTAAATGGCAAGGAGAATGGAACCAGCATATCCCATATAGTACCACTGCTTCTATTTCCACACTTGTTTATTGTTGTTAGTACTGGCTAGTATGCAGGGCAGACCTTTAAGTTCACTTTCGTACAACAGACCTTCTCAAATAAATTTGAGGGCAGGGAGTGCAGGTTTTGGTGTTTGCTTTTGGTTTTTAACATTGTTACACATAAAGATACAATTCAAAATGAAGCACATTAAATCTGAATTTATGCCCCCATAGCTTCCATTAATTTCTTATTCTGAGAAATCTTGATTCCGACAGTGTAAAGAACATCTAAAACAAAGCTACATGACAATGCCCAAAAATTAAGGTTGTATCATCATTTCCACTGGGACTTTAAATCCTTGTCTTGTTAAACACTAGTGAATGTACAAACATGTCTATACATATACAATGTGCATCTCTGCCACCTGTGCTTCTCCTTCACCTGGATTGGGAAGCTTAATGGCCCACTCCCAGAACAAAAATTAAAAAGCAAAAAAATACTGGCACACCAAGCTTTCTTGAGTATTGATAAGACCGAATGACTTTACGAAGTTTATACTAGCAAAGAACAAGTCACACCAATAATTAATTGGAGATGATCAAAGAGATCATCAAGAATAATTTAAGAGAACACCAGACATACCATTTATCTGTCTCAGAGGCACAAATATTTTGCATCAAATGTGTGGAAGTGCAATTGTAAATAAGTGTGGATGCTAGAGCTGATTAACAGAAATGGTAGACGAAATACATTCACTTAGTTCTCCTTTTGCTGTTGTTTCCATTATGTAAATCTAGACCCATTCTACTGACTTCAATATTCCACATTTATGTCAGTGGGAGACCACAATTTTCTCAGAAAATAGAAATAGCCATCTACCAAATTAATAGAATTATACCCCTGTGGTAAAAAAAAAAAAATTCTACCAAAGAGCCTGATGCATTTCTAAATAATAGCAAGGCATCAGGTTACACAGAAGTTATCTACCCCTGACATTACTTGCACTAAAATCAGTCTAGAGAACAGTTAATTCAATTAACATACGAGTGCATGAATTTCCATTAGACTTGGACATAATAGCAACCATATCTAACAGATAGGAAAAGGAAGGAAGCCTTCTCCCTCTCAACAACCCACAACACTTTATAACCTTATCAGGCAACCAGGAGCAGAATTACGTCTTCAACACTCTGATACAAGGCAAAGACTAGAAAAAAAAAAAACACAAAAAAAACCCACAAAACCACCACAAAAAGATGTTATACGCACTTTTTGAAGATCCTGGCTGAAGTCTTGTTATGCTCCAGGAGTCACGTGACTTACCTTTCCAGACCATTTTGAAACCTACATCCTCCTGTGAGCATTTCTAAATCACCAGCCAGGCCTGACACTGGGAGGCTGGCTACTACATTGCCAACAACACCCCCACTCATATCAAATGCTTATTTATGCTCTGCATGGTTTCTAGCTGCCATCTCTGAAAAGCAACAAGGAATCCTCAATTACAAACACAGGAACCTTGCTTGCTGACACTTCAGAACCTGGTCTAAGTCATTAGCAATGGCATAATAAGGGCACTGCAGCATTCTGGAGCTGTGAATCCCAGCACATTAGAAACAAAACAAATCATACTAATAAACTCTTCAGAGTTTTCCAAGATATGTACTTAAACGCAACCCAACAGGTTTACAACTAGCATTTCTTTTACACTGCAGGTTTTTAATGTGCTTAGCAAGTCTAAACTGAATGACTGAACAAGCAATGCAAGGATGGAAAACTAAGCGTCCAATTGACAAAAGCAAACCAAAACAAAAATACAGAAAATTTGAGCCAAATCTTGTGGCTCCAATATGAAATGTTTCTTCTGGACTCAAGGGAGTCATTCTGGATTCCAAAATAACCCAAAACCATATGTGGCTTTACAGCCTATACATCTGTTGTCTGCAGAGCCCTTCTAATACAGCCCCTGTCAAAGGACGAATGCTGATATGCCGTTCCAATACCTGTTTGAAAAAACTATGTTGAGTGAAAGGGGAAGCCAAAGGTAACACACTTTATCAATGAAAAGCAGGCTTTTTGGCCTTCAGTAGAAACAGCCTGTCACCACATGTTAAACAGCTTGTCATATATGCCATCAATTCAGCCCTACCTCAAACTTCTAGGGGAAGAGTTGCAGGTGGCACTAATATTGCATGGATCTTGCTGGTACCACTAATAAAGTCTTACACAAATACCCTTAATGAAAAGCAGAAGCTTGCTTTTAACCGAAAATTCTAGCAAATAGTACCCAATTTTCCATCTTAGCATACAGCTAGTAAATCAGCAGAAGACAATCTAGAACACTGCTCAGCAACTTTACTTGGATTCCATGTCTTTGTCACCAACACTTGAATTAAAACCTCACAGTGTAATTCAGTACACAAAAATCTAACCATTTTGTACCTATATAAATACTACACAGAATACATACAAGTCATTCCTAGTTTCTCTAAAATGGGAATTCCATTAACATCAATTAACATAATTAGTCTGGTTGAGTTAGCTTTTAAAAAGAAGAAAAAACCAAAACACATACCAAATTGCATATTTTCATTTTAACAAGGGAAAAAAAAATAACCTGCTGTATGCTTCAAATCAATTTTCCAGGAAACAAAGTTTGGTTTTGACACAAAGCTGTATTTCAATTTTAAGTAAAACTAATCATGTGTACACCAATCCAATGGAAAAGCCTACTTACGGTCATTACACTGGCTCCCAGAATACGAAGTCATGGAGCAATCACAGGTGAAGCCTTCCCATTGCTGATTACAGATGCCCTGATTCGCACAGGAATCTTCCTGGCAGGTAGTGCTCGGTCCTGGAGAACGGATGATATGAAAGGGGTGAAACAAAGCTGAGAGGATAATTTTAATCAGTCCCAGAAAAGCTCAAATGCATCATTACCACTAGCATCCTCATGCAGAAGAGAAAAAGCACTAACTAAACACCTTGCCACTCTTGGACATGCAACAAACTCGGGTAGAAAGAGCACAAAGACAACTGTACACTCCACGACAAAACAGCAAACTGTAGCACAGCAAGGAGGAAGAGTGGAAAGCAACATATTCCCTCTTAGGCAGGCCCAATTCATATGTCCGGTGCTTGCTCAAAGAAATTTGCAGTAAAATACGGTGTGATGCAAGGATAACACACTGCCAGGTTGCCATGCTTTCCTGGGAGTTTGACCCACTTCTAGGAATGCAGGCTAGGAAATGGGCCCTTGAAAATGCTTCATCCTACTCAAAACAGAATCACAGAATCACAGAATGTTAGGGATTGAAAGGGACCTCGAAAGATCATCTAGTCCAATCCCCCTGCCGGAGCAGGGAAAAAACCCCCTGATACGTGGATTCAAACTGAAGTTCTGAAGCCTCACTTGGCTACAAACTTTACAGGTTAAGAAAAAAACAGCAATACACACAAAGGCTCTGACCAGTTCCATTACATAGGTTCCTCTGGAAACATGTTGACAAAGGCCTCAGAAAGGCATGATGTTAGTCCACGACACTTCTCTATTCTGAATTGATTTCCACAGCCTTTAGGGGAAGCAGAGAAGGAGGCAGCCACTACTAACAGAAGAGCCTTTCATTGTTTTGTGATTTGGAGCTAAAAGTTGCTATCCTACTCAGATAAGCCTTGCAAAGACACAACCCAAGCAACATGAAAAAAAGTGATCTTCAGATCAGAGGGACGCTGAATGACAGCTATTATGTCATCCACAAGGAGGCAGCTGGATTCTGAATCGCCTGAGAGCAGACATGAAGCTGCAAGCCATAGATTATAAAAACATGAGTTTAGAAGTTCCTTCTTGGGAAAGTATTTTATCTTTGGCATTCTAAACAAAGGTATGCTGCTCCTATCATGCAGTACTTCAAGTAAAACATACAACGATAGTTGACATACTGCATACATATTCTATATCCTACACTTGTTGAAAAAGAAGAAGAAACAAAAAAAAAGAGTAGATCAACTGGCTAGGCTGCCTGAGATGAGTTTTTTAACCACTTCCAGCCTAAACCAAAGTAAAAGAGCATCAGGATGAAACAAATGTTTTAAGCCAAAATGAAACCCCTTCAACTTCTACCTGACACCACCTACACTGATTTCCCTGAATCCCATAGATACACTGCATCTTTGAGATTTCTATTGTGCATCTAGCCACATTGACAAGCCTTTGCAGAACCCACATCTAATGGGAAGCTCCATGTCATAGAATCATAGAACAAATTGGGTAAGACAGCACTTTTATAGGTCGTCTATTCTAACCCCCAGGCAATAAGCACAGACATCTTCAACTACATCAGGTTGCTCAGAGCCTGTCGTGGGTTAAGCAGAGCAGAGTTAATTTTTTTTTTTTCCTTTTCCCTTCTCTTCATAAATAGCTAGTAAAAAGCTATGTTTTGGATTCCTGCTCAGGAGAGAATTGATAAGAGAAGAACGTTTATAGTTATTGCTAGGATGTTGCTATTTGTTCTCAAGGACATACATTCAGCCTTTTGGGGGGGAAGAGACAGTCTGGCTTCTAGCCTGGGATTTGCTTTTAGGTAAAGATTGAGAAGCAGACTGACCAATTATTCCATCCCATGCACGTCATACCCAGTATATTATAAGAAGACTCTTCTAGGAGTACTGGCTTTCACTTCCGGATTCGTCTCGCTTTGGGGAGCCTGCGTTCGCTCTCCCAAGGCCTTTCCCCCCCCCTCCCCCCACGGTCGCCGTTAGCTCTCGGCCCGGGACACTCGTTTATCTCCGTTCCGTGAGTTTTGGCATCCTCCCTCTCCCGGAGGATCGTTAGCTGTTTTTTTTTCCCTGCTTCGGTCAGCTCTCGGGTTGGGACGCTTGGGCTGTTATCTCCGTTCCGTGAGTGCCTCCGGGAGCGGTGCACCCCCTTTCCCCCCTTTCCCCCCCTTTCTGGGGGAATCGTCTGTGCGGTTTCTGGGGATTATTAGCTGGCAACAGGCCGAGCCTTCTCGGGGGGGCAGTATCATTGTCAACAGGCCGAGCCTTTTTGGGGGGGGGCAGCATAATTGTGTATCACCTATTCTCTCCCTCCTTTGGGGCCATTGGCTGGGAGTGGGCTAGGCCTTTGGTCATGAGGTGGGGAGGGGTAGTATCACTGTGTATCACATTGCATTTTTGTATATAGTATTATTTCCAATATTATTGTAGTTTAGTAATTAAATTGTCCTTATCTCAACCCACGAGTCCTCTTTGCCATTTACCTCTTTAATTCTCTCCCCTATTATTGGGTGGGGGCAGGGACTGTGTGAGCGGGTGTGTGTGGTTTGGCCCCCAGCCAAGGGCCAACCCATCACAGAGCCCCATCCAACTTGGCCTTGAACACCTCCAGGGATGAGACATCTACCATTTTTCTAGGCAACCTGTTCCAGTGTTTCACCACCAGTAAAATATTTCTTCGTTATATCTAGGCTAAATCTACCCTCTTTTAATTTAAAGCCATTACCCCTTGTCCTTTCACAACAGGTCCTACTGAAAACTCTGTCCCCATCTTTCTCGTAAGCCCCTTGAAATACTGGAAGGCTGCTATAAAGTCTCCCCAGAGCCTGTCCTTGTAAGAGAGGTATTCCATCCCTCTGACCATCTTTGTTGCCGTCCTCTGTACCTGCTCCAACAGGTCCATATCCTTCCTGTGCTGAGGACTCCAGAGCTGGATGCAGCACTCCAGGTGGGGTCTCACAAGAGCAGAGTAGAGGGGGAGAATCACCTCCCTCAATCTGCTGGCCATGCTTCTTTTGATACAGCCCAGGATACAGTTGGCTTTATGGGCTGTGAGTGCACATTGCTGGGTCATGGCTTTTCATTCACCAGTACCCTCAAGAACTTCTCCACAGGGCTGCTCTCAATCCCTTCATCCCCAAGCCTATATTGATGCCAGGGTTGCCCCGACCCACATGCAGGGCCTTGCAATTGGCCTTGTTGAAACTCATGAGGTTCACATAGGCCCACTTCTTGAGTCATGCCATGATCCTCCCAACAATTCCAAGATCGAGCCAGGAATGGACTCCTATAGCTTTGGTAAAGAGTTCCTCGTATTCCCACCAGATCACCTTTCCCCACTGTAAGAACAGAATGGGTGAATTACAGTAGCTTTTTAGCTACCTGTGTTTCTTTACATCTCTCCTGCAATGAGAAAGAACATGTTCGGTTAAACTCTCTGCCTACTGATAGTCACATTAACAAAA
The DNA here is from genome assembly GCA_011057875.1 of Pterocles orientalis. Taxonomy (NCBI): domain Eukaryota; kingdom Metazoa; phylum Chordata; class Aves; order Pterocliformes; family Pteroclidae; genus Pterocles; species Pterocles orientalis. The sequence continues at coordinate 1,453,198 of WKFP01015051.1, read as the reverse complement.
ACCTGGGTTTCTTCTACGATCTGTTATACTGTTAAAAAAAAAAAAAAAAGCCCACCCACAACAGCAACAACAAAAAAAAACCACCACAAAACCCCAAAACCTCTAGGTAGAAGCATAAGTGTGGATAACAAAAGCAGATAACAAAATCCCTGAAAGGGAATTCACATACTGAAGTGAGTCATCAGCAGCAGCCACAGCAAGAAAACAGGATGTTACCATACTGAAAGAAAGTTGAGCAGCATTTTTCAACACTTTTCTCCTCCCTTCCGCCTCTTCTTCCCATCCACCTTACTCTCATTTGCAGCTGTATGAACTGCAGTGGTCTCACTGGGACAGAGTGAAGTTAACAGATCATTTCTAGGACTACAACAGTGCTGACAGACTATACAGTGTGGGCTGGTAGGCACATGTGTGTACATGCTTCCCTCCTGCCTTTACACTTATAAAAGACATAGATATAGATACACATGCATCAAGCTGATGTCTTGACACTTGCTTCAGACCTACTCTGGCCCAGCAAAAGAAGGGTTGATATTTAACCATCTGAAACAGAATATTAGTTTTCATTTAGCCTAAAATGTCTGACTTATCTGAAGATGAGGAATAAGGAACTGATACCTATCCTGCACCTTACTATCACATTATCTAACCTCTAAATCTGAATGCGAATACTCCCAAAGGTATAAACAAGTAAGTTATGTATCTTGAAAAAATAAAAAAAAAGAAAGCAATTGTGACTCTATGCAAACTTGCTACAGCATCAACTGTAAACATCACTACATAGGAGCAAAGCAGAACAGCATGTTCAATGACAATGCTTCTCTCTTCCTACACTCTCCTAAGAACACTTAAGTTAGTCAGTAACTGGACTTCACAATGACCATCATCTAATGGGGATATCCTTTGTCTAGGTGCCACAAGAGAAAGGACCAGAACTCTACTTAAGGAATAATACTGCATGAGGCCTAGTACCTGTCGCCTGAGGTACTTACAGAGAGAGAGTCCAGAGAGCCAAAGGACCAGTATCGTGGTTTCTGAATTGTTATTTTACAGAAACCAACTGTGAAGATAGAAACAGTACTTTCAAAGCAGACAAAGGAAAAAAAAGAAAAAGGAAAAAAGAAAAACACCACAATGATGAGGAATTTTGAAAGCCTGACAATACCTAAATAAAGCTTGAAGCCTGATCTGCCATCTTCAGAGTTGGTTTTGACAGCACAGCATAGATCCTGGGTATTATGTTTTGCCTCACTCCTTAGGACTATAGGCCATTTGCATGGTAAAAGGATCTTTGTCTCTGAGAGTTCATCTACTCCTGCTGGTTACAGTCCTTGCCTGGTGTCATAATCCTCCATCTGTGGCAACAGAGTTTTGTTCAGAGCAACTAACGGGGATGTCACAGGGGATTACGATTGTGGATTAGGAAGCAAAGCAACAGAAGCACAGAAAGGCTTATAAAACGTGAAGATTGTGTTAACATGCACATGCCCTTTAGCATTAATGAACAAGGAAAGAGAAGACCGCAAACAATTTGTATATACAGAAGTAGAATTGGTTCTAAAATACCAATGCCATCAGGGTTCAGGCCTATTTTTAATCTCATTTCTTTGAAAACACTTACAGCTGTCTAAAAAGTATTTAAATCAAAGTTTCAAAATTAATCTTCATGTAATGATCTGAGATACGTCCAACAAATCACATACTTTTAACTAAATATGCATGCTGACTTTAATTTTCTTCTTGTACTTCCAATACTCTGACAACACTAGCTGTTTCTGTTGAGTGCATTTTTGTTCAAAGGTCTTGTTTTTGTTGTCTGTTTGTAGCTGGACTTGGCACACTGTTTGCTTCATGTCACATGTGCAGTGGAAAGTGGAGTGAGGGGGCAGTAGGTATAGAATAAAAGTGGAGAAGTCCCCAGTGAAGAAAAGCATCCCTGCTAGCAGAAGCATGATTTGCTCTGTCTCCTGTCCAGACTAAGCCTACTAGCAGAGGCAGTTCCTTAGGAACATAAGATGGCGAGGCAGAAATCTTCAAAAAAGTCCATTTGACCTTTATTTCTGCATCTCTAATTTCTACTGGAAGAGCTCAGTATCTGAAGGCTTGCAGGATCTGAGATCTTGTTGGGTCTCCCTCCCTAGGAAGGAGTCCAGGTAGCTTCCAAGCTACCTAGCTAGATGTATGGTTTATTAGTTTTACTGCTAAGTATTTGAAGAAAATCACCTTAGAAGAGCACAGTAGCCAGATTGCCCATCCATATTCTGCTTGGAAAAATTACTTTGTCTGCCTAACTCTTTCCTGCAGTTTCATCTCCATGGTAGGCTTCTCTTTGCCCTAAAACTTGAAAAAAAAAAAAAAAAGAAATCTATCGCTGTGCATTGCTAAAATTGACATGTTTCATCCCACAGGTGGGCAAGAGAAGTCATTCTTGCTGTTTCATTTGAAAGCCCTTTGCAGCAAAAGGAACTTTAGGAATAAAAGACAGTATTGTGTTTATCATTCTTCTGAGTTACATGAGGAATTTGTTTTTTTATACGACAGCTGCAGGATTATAACACAGCTGCTTCATGCTTTGATGGTAACCAGCAATAAGCATTAAGCGAAGCAAACCATTCCTGGTCTTGCACATAACACCTTTCTCTACACATCAAAAATTCACTCCTAACCATTTGTGTTAACGTTATTTGCTCAGTAAAATGAAGTTCTACAACAGGCAAGGTTCAATGGCACTATGGGTCCATTTTCACTCTCCATCTCCCTAAACGCTCCGATTTTTTTCCTTTTCCTTTCAAAGAGATTAAGAAGAAAAAGGAAATTAAGACATGCAAGACATCTTTACTGTCTTTGCAGAATAATGTGCTCTTTCCTCCTCCTGTAGTTCCTAAATTGCAAATGTCATCAAGCACTGAAATATCTCTACTGTTACCAGACAGACATTATGATGGGCAATTTCTGCCTATGATAAATCAACAATTTACTTCTATCAGCATTCCTCTTTCATAGCCAGTGACAATTGCCTTTTTTTTTTCTCTTAATTCATTGTGCAGGCCCAGCACAGCTCAGAGCCATCAGATATTGGAAAACGTATGCACTAGGCAGAATATAAATTTGTTCCAGGACTCACTCGTAGTGCAGGCTAAGGAGGAAATGAAATTAAGCCAGCTGAGTTTTCCAACTTTAGAATAATTTTGAAAAAATATTTTTTTCTGAGTAAAAAGTGAGCAAAATTTAGACTGAATCTCATGGAACCATCACTTCACTGAATGGACCATACCTCATACACTATAACAGTCAAATACCAATGGTTGCATGTTAATATCTACTTCGCACAAATGTAAGAAACTAAGGTATCATCAAGGTTCAGTGAACAATTCAGAAAGTTAGATCTTGTATTTTGAGTCACAGGTGGTAGTGAGCAGGAATACCACACTGACTTTAACTTAGTAAACTAGAACTAAAAAAAAACAAAGGTGTTTTTAAGGACTGCAAGGCCAGTTCTTCGAGCTCTCTCAGTTCCAGATTTTGTTAAGAACTCATTATCCCTTTCATCACCTGAATAAGGTTTGACATCTGGTGGGTTCCATATTTTAGAACCCCAAGTTACCCATTGTCAGAAAAAACTCAAAGCCTTCTGCAGTCATCTGAAAATACAGCTGTTTATTCCAATGCCTCAACAGAACCTGAACTCTTAACTCACCTGATGTTAGTTATGATGCCGGGTCCATCTGTTCCAAATACACGGCTGGTCTAAAAATTTCAGGGACTGGGACTAATTAAAATAACATATATACAAGTCTTCCACAGAAAGTTTGTTTACCTCAAGGTGACAGGAGAAGGGAATTGGCAATGGCAATCCACAGAGGATGGATCTACAAGATGGTGGATTTTTTTCTCTTCATGAAATCTGGCATACCTCCCTCCCTCTTGTCATCCTGTCACTCTCCATCTCTGCTCAAGACCTTTTATCTTACTTTAAGTGCTCATACATATGCTGGTGATGGAAAACAAGAAAAAATCTAAGCCAAAAAACCCCAACCATATTAAAAATGTCAACGGCATAAAAGGGAGTATGCCTGGACCTGTGATGTGACAGGGGAGAGGGAGATACAAATGAAATAGAAGTAGTAAACAACATTCAGACATTTAGACACAGAAACTAAAAGCAGAAAGGAAAAACTGAAAGGGCTGTATGTAAACAAGCAAAACACGGTCAACTGGAAAAACACCCTTCCCCACTGCAAATCACAGCAGTATAAAAGTACCCGGCCTCACAGCCTATTATGAAATAGGCAAACCTATTTAGCAAAGGTTGGTTTCCTGAAAAGCCAATAATCCAGATCATGCACTATAAACAAATGTTTTCCCTGAGGCTTCAATGTGATCTTAACCTATAGGGTTAAGACCTCTGTGACAATATGAGCTTCAGCTAGAATAATCTTCACAGCTGTGACTAGCCTTTAGGTTCTGCAGATCCTGGAAAAATCAAAATGACAAACAAATCTGTTTGTTCTGGGACCTCATCTTCATGCGGCATCCACTTCAGTAGATGTAAAAATCAAGCAGGAATTCCTGGGTGTATATTCTGAATTCCTGTGGACACACAAGCAACTAGAGAGAAGAGCAGCCACTGTGGCCAAGGAGAGGTGGCTAAAGTCTAATGCAAGTCTCAGATTCCCTGCCACTGTTTGAATGAGTGGCACAGAACACCTTAATCCTAAAGCTAATTACACCCCAGAGTACTTTCAGGATGCTTTTTCTCTTCACATCAGTCACAGCCCACATATCCTTCCTGTTCTTTCAAATCTCATCCTTTACTACTTTCATTTATATGAACTTCAGAAATGTCCTAGAGGCAGCATCTCATACTCTCTAAATCCCTAACTTCTTTAAGACAGAGTACTTCAACCTTCTACAGCTGGGAACAGGACAGAGATGCCAGAAAAATGTCACTGCAGTCAGATTGGCCACACACATGGAGCACAACACATCACTAACTTCTCCCTTTATCTGGGCTGTCAAATCTTTCAGATTCAATGTTTCATATATGTCCAATGACTAAAACTATCTCAAGTTGTGAATATCTATCTGTTGGATAACAGAGTGCCTCTTAGTATCCTTCTGTCTATTAACAACTGCTACAGTGATAAACCGTTTACCCATTAACATTTCTTTAGTTCCTCCAAACATATGTTTTCGTTTTCTACTGAGCCACAGAATGCCAAACCCTACCTAAAAACACAGATGATATTCTGAAACAAATGTAATTGCTACCTGCCTACACCTGTAATAAGGAACAGGAATATTTTAACTTGAAAATTGCATTAGATCAGGTCAGCAATAAACCTGAGGCCATAAAAACTTAATTCTAGAGATATGTAAAATGTTTGAAAGTCTTGTCTCTATCTCAGAAAGCGAAACAAGAACACCCTACATGCTTTCTCCCACAACAAAACTTTAAACTAAGCCTGATTAAGCTGATATTGTAACACACACAATCCAGGACTGTTAAACAGAGACACACTGTTCTATGCCTTTGACCTCCTCTTATACCCGAGACCATTCTCTCATTTTCCATTAAAAAGGAAGAACATTTTCTTAAACTTCTCCGATATTCAGGAACAAATTAATTTGTACTCTTCAGATTAATTGGAAAGTATATTTTCGCTATCACATTTAAAGGGATAGACTTTCAACACCATGGAAAACATCACTCCAGTTATACTAGGATCAAAGTTCTATTAATTCCTAACAAGCATGTTTCTTCACATCCCATGGAAACAGGGCATTTGTATGTAATTATACCATTAATCTTTTCTTCATTATATGTTTCCTAAGAATTAGCCTTCAAACTAGTTTTCTATCAGCACTCTTTACCTCATCATTTCTCTAATTCAAGGGGCATGTTCTCAACTACTATCAGGCCTCCCTGATCCATCTTCCTTGGTTTCCCCCAATTCTCTCCCTGCTTTTCTACTGAAGCTACTTTCAGTCTCTTCAATGGCTTTCACTTGAGTAGCTTTAGTATTTTAACACCACCCACATAGTCCTCAAACTTTTGGCATCTTCAAACATCGTTGACCTCTTTATAATTAGCAGGCAATAGTAATAAAATGTCAGTAAGAATTTCAGATGAGGATCAACATCATGAGAGATCCCTATATGTTTTGTAAAAAATATTAGCGACTATCTAGTAAAAGGTTCTAAAATAGACCTATGAGAGGTACAAAAATTAGCAGGTACAAAAAGGATCAGGCATGACCACCCATAGGTTTGACCAATTATGGCTTGTAAAATACCACCTAACTATTAAGGGAATTTGTAGTTAATAGATTTGCAGTTTTTTAACTGAAATTCCAAAAAGTTATTTCTGTGGGTTTGGTTTGGGTTTTTGGGTGGGGTTTTTTTTTTGTGGCTTCTTTGGTGTTTGGTTTTTTGGTTTTGTTTCTTTTGGTTTGTTTTGATTTGCTTTTTCTTTTTTCCAAAGTCTATTAAAAATACTAGCTTTTACTTCCTGATCTCACTCCTTAAGATCAATAGTGAAGAATCCAAGTGAGGTTTTTATCATGTAAAGATCTGAGGACCTTCTATGGCTCTATACACAGCAGCTATTTGCCTGAACAATCATTAGGTATTTCAGGAAATCAACCTGTGCTCTTACGGATATTCAGAGACTGATACAGTCAAACCTCCCAGGACAACAAAAACGCTTCCATTGGTTGCCATGTCCTTCTTCAACCCAGATATCCCCTCCAGAGGGACTGGGGTTTGTCATTCTGTTCCTATCTCAGAGGTGTGACTGCATCCAGTAAAAGGCACCAAATGCCACATAAAAGCATCTTTCAGTTAAAATCAGTAATGGGGAAGAAGAACCTTCTCTACCTTGCAGGTCAGCTTTGGTCAATTCAACTTTGTTAGCAAAAAAAACCAAAAACCAAAAAACACCAAAATAAATAAAGCAAACAAGCAAAAAAGCAAACACCATAAACAACAGGTTAGTATAAAAGCAGATAAATCAGGGTCACATCACTTCAAATAAATAAAAGCAATTGGTGTAACCATCACACCCAACGTGCATAATCAATATGTACAGGAATGTCAACGTAAGCAACAAAGACACAGGGAAACGTGGCTACCTTAACCAAACCAAGCAAAAGATAACAAAACCACATACAAGAGAGGAAATGCATTTCATTCACACATATACAAGGTCACAGAATTACAGATAGCAGAAAAAAGAAGGGGAAAAAAAAACCCCACATCCTTAACACCCATCTCTCAGCATTTACCAATATTTTGAGATTTTGTCTCATTTGAGAAATACTTAGAATCCATTTAAGTAAAAAAAAAAAAATCTATTTGACTTTCAGCACATTAGTCAACAATATTTTTCTCTTTTTTTCTATATCCAGGCTCTGGATCTGAACTCAAATCTGCTGTCTCTCACAAAAGCACAGATTGCCCTGGCCTTTTTGTCCATAGTGGATTAATTGCGAGGTAACTATACAGGACTGCTAACTCTGGAAGACAACAACCTCTGTTTATCCCAAGAGTTGAACTTAACACTACATGTAAAGTGCAAATAAAACCTTGCCCCCTCACAAGATGTTGCCTGTTCATGAATTTCAACATATCCTTACGAAAACTTGCATCAACAGGCAAAGAGACAGCTTGGGCTTTAGACCCATATAATCTTCATCAATCTCATCAGTGCAATCAATAAAAATTACAGTGGTACAAGCTCACTCTTTCACCTAAGTAGAAGGGATCATGTTGTGTGTGGTCAAAACATAGTCCACATGGCAAAAGAGAATCATAAAGCTACCAAGTCTGACTGACACAAGATCCAAATAGACTTTCTGAAAATTGCAGAGCATAAAAAAAAAGCAAAACAAAACAATACCACTGATACTCTCCCATTTATGCATAGGATTTTTTTTTTAATGGAGTCCAGTTCACAAGGAAGCCACATAGATTTTCGATGTGTTATACCTTGATTCTAAGTTTTCTCTCTCAGCATGGAAAAAGCAGAGGACAAAGATGTGAGTACAGGCAGCAGCTCCTGAATCCCTTGCCACTGAAGGTTACATATTTCTATTATACAGCACAATGGGAACAACAAAACACCAAATCATTGACCTCATTGCTCAAAAGATGGATATTAAAGCAGCGCATACTCACCTTTATAAAATTTTCTGTTCTTAAAACGTTCTAATATCAACAGCTGATACTGAAGAGAGATTGGTAGCTCTCCTTTTCTCCCATTGTCTCCTTTTACATTTACAACCCAATAAATTAGAACTGGCATGTACAGATATAATTTCCTGTGGTTCCTATGAAGTTTAACATTTTGAATCTTTGTTATGGTTTTACAGCCCACGAATGACTCAAGATGGCAATTACCTTTACTTTTGAGCTAGTCAGATTTTTCTTTCCACTTCTGGAACTGCTCTACTACATGGAGGCATAAAATCCCCAGAGTTCTTCAAATAAAACGCAAAAGAAAGGGGGGGGGGAGGTGTGGAAGTAGGAGGAGGATGCATTTCTCCATGCATGTTCTTCAACACATATTCTAATGAAGTAATTTCTGTGTAACAAGCAAGCACTTTTCCTAACTGCCCTGCCCCTTATCTTCATTGTAGCTGTGCTATAGCAAAGCTTATAGTTGTTCCATAATTCCAGTAGCACTGTGACAATGGAATACAAAAGCACAAAGAACAGGAGAACTATCAAACCAACAAATTAACACTCCTCTCCTCAACAGATCACCTTTGATTCCACAGAGAAAGTGAGGTATCATCAGATTTGAAGTTCCACTACTGAGCAGATGAAGGGTGAAATCCTTTCTGACATTACCCTGCTGTGAGACTTTAAGCACAAGATTAGATTTTCCTTTTTCCACATATTGCTTAGTATGCAAAACGTGTTCCCAATTATCCAGCCTGTATGTGTCATTCGTGCTTTTCATGCACCAGTGAATTCCAAAGGTTAGCTATAATATTTAATGGAAAGTAGCACAAGATTATGATTTTACTTCAGGACCTGGAAGATGATGAAATTAGGACAAAAAAGAGTCCCAAACATCTGGTGTAGTGTCAGCCAGTTTAGTAATAATCACTCTCCTTTGTGAGAAGGTGTCATCAGCGCAACAGGTGAGGAAAGGTAAAGAGGAGAAGCAGCAGCCACATCACTAAAGCACACAGAAAACTGCCTTGTAGAAGAAATACAATGTTCTTTAATCACTGCTGTTAGGTTTGGTTGGTTGGGGGCAGGATGGTGTGAACATGAGCACTTAGAATGTGCAGCAGAATTTCAGCTAGCTCTAGTGCCCAGGGTAAGCAGCGTAAGGATGTCCAAATAAAGGAGAGAAAAACAAAGGAGAACATAAGGCAATAAATAAAGAGGTGAAAAAACATACCAAATGCAGGAAGTATTCATTAATATTTAGGGCAACATCTTTAAACTCCACAAAAGATTGGATATCTTCTTAACTACTTCCAGGACTAATGAGGAAAAAAGCAGAAAGTCACTCAGTCTTGACTTGTGCATGGAATAAACTGATCCGTTCATCTAGTAGTAAGACCAAGAATAAAGTACTCAGCAAAAATAATTTATTCTAGAAGTCTAGAATCAAGGAGGAGCTGATCCAAAGTTTAAATTGGTTTACTTTCAAGGAGGGAAAGAAGTTCACCTGGAACAACTTCTTCTATCCTCCAACTTCTGCACACACAGCACAGTGCAGACATCTTTTCTCTCAAGCAGGGTATGTCTGAGGTAGAAATAGAAATAGCCTGTATTATTCAAACTCAGGAGCTGTATAAAAATTTCCAACCACAGTTCACAGGCTATTGAGCTGGAGACTGGAGACAACCAGGTCACAATGGAAGGCTTCTTTTCTTCAGTTTCTAAGGCTTTGCTAATCTCTAGGGGCCTCCCCTCACTACTTCAAAGTGCTCTGCAAGACACAGTTGAATTTCATACTCTTATCTCAAATAGACGAATACCATGCACCTATTTCACAGGTGGGGAGAAAAACGCTCAAAGTAGGTGGCAGACTTGCCTGCAAGCTTCTCATAGAAGTGGGCCCTCAACACGAAGTCTTTTCTGAGAATTTACTTTGTCTTTTCAGAATGTTCAGTAGCCTGACTCAACACCGACATAAGGACCATTTAAGTCCTAACCACTTCATTTTTGTACCTTTTTACATTTTCTCTCAGGCTCTCTCACCAACCTCTTTTTTTGGGTGGTGGTAGGGGGAAAGGCCCTCTTGTTACATAAAAGAAATTATAAACTCTGCAGTTAGCATGAGAGTGAAAGATATTCTGTAGAAAATTAGTAAATATATTGGTATAATGGCATTATCCTGAAACTTCATTCTTCTCACAGTATTAGTGTAGCAAGCGCATCAACCCAGAACAGATCGTACACACCAGGCAGCAGGAAGGTTTCTGACTTTGCTGAATACCTTCCAGGAAAACACAAGCTGCCACTACAGATCTTACCAGGCCTTCAAGATCAATTAAGAGCATTGAAATGAAGAGCTGCCTGTTGTTCCTGAAAAATCAGAAATGCAGCAATGCAGAAGAGCAAAAAAAAAAACAAACCAGACCACCACACACAAAAAGGAAGGGAGGGTGTACTGTGAAGCCTTAATTCCATGGGCTCATGTGACATTTCAGACACTCTTGAGTTCTCTTCTTCCAGATAATCATCCACAAAACTCTTTGCCACAAGAAATGGTCCTACAGGACACATCAAAACACAAAACATGTCATTGTGGCAGCTAACACCTTGTCCAGCACACTGGTGACTCAGTGTCAGACTTCGAAAGCTGAAACCTTAAGTTTGTACAGCACACAAGAAAGCTCCATCATGAGAAAGGAAGCTGACACTTCAGCTAACAAACAGCATAAAAGAGGTTACTTAGATGTGCTGTCTTAAATAAATCCCACCATAGTTAATTTAAAGAAACTATAAGAATAAAACTGACAGGTAATCACATATAAAGTAACACTTGCCTCAGGTCTTGAACTGCTATTTTTTTTATCACTACTATACACTATTAAATACCAGCCACTTTCAGTCTCCAAGGATGCCTGCATTTCAGTTAACGACTCGTATATATGGCCTAAGAACGCTTTGGGATACCCCACGTCCCGAAGAAAATGTTCTCACATAAATACCATTTATATTAAAAGTGCTTCCTGCTCCTGCTCAAACAGGAGCGCTGCCTCACCCATCACTGGAACGCAGCTAGTTGTATCATGTGGTAGGTTTGTGCTTTGGTGCACAGCAAGGCTGAATTATGCTCGAGCACAGAAGAGGAACAATGTGGCTGAGGAAGTTCAATGACTTGCTCAAACTGAATAAAAGGAGGTGGCAGTAGAACCAAGACAAACAAAATTATTTTCCGGTTAAAAAAACCCCAAAACTTACTTGGGTACTTGGGTACTGGTACTCAGGTACTGAAATACACAGATAGAAATAACAAATGCAAACAGGATGCAACGATGTCACCCATTTGTAGTGGTACTGGTCTTACGTGGGACAGTGCTGTCTGCTGACCTACACCTCACATTCTACTATTCTCCAGGCGTCCTTCCTCCCTACATCTTTTGATTCTGTCCCAAAATCAAACTGACCGTTTCAGAGAAAATGGCTGCCACCTTGTAATCTCTGCTTCTGAAAGCAAAGCCACAACAAGAGACAAGCGGAAATCTCTCCCACAATGCATTTGGAAGGCAAGATTCGTATGTGGGGATAGAATGACATCCCTCTAAGCATGCATGTTCTCATCGTGTACATGGTCCCAAATACCCTTCATGACGAAATAAGGACGTCCCGCAAATCAACACACAGCACAACTATTTGCCAAAAAAGCCTGGGTTTGTTTATTACAAACACATTTAAACATCATGAGACAGCAAGAACTGCTTGGGACTTCAGCCCTTCAAAACATTGTTAAGACCACACCTAAGATCTCCTAAGATGAAAACAAAATAGAGAGACTTAAACACGGATGGAACATGATTAGAGTTTTTCTTTCCTTAGAGAAACAGGCGGTAGGTATGATCCTCAGTGGCAACTGTAAGAACAGGCACCAGTAGGAAGCAATCAAGATGTGAGATGCAGCCTTGGGAATTGTTGTGGTTCATAAAAAAGAAAAAAAACCCAAAACCAAACAAACCAGCTCTGGTGACCCATTCCTCAGGTTTTCTACTAACCCTAAACATTTCGTCAAAGAGAATGGCTTCCTCTTCAGTAGTTCCCTTGGTACTGAGCAGGGACCATTTGAGAAGATAGCATGGGCACTGCTTTGCAGGATCAAGTTCTTCCAAAGGCAGAATGAGGGCTGTCATTGCCCTTTCCACCCATTTTTTTAGGTCTGTCTCCAATTCTGAATCTTGTTTAAAAGTCTTTAGAAGAGAAGTAGAACTCACACTCCTGACATTTCTAAGAGTGCACCAATATCCACACTCAGACAGCAGCTGTACTGGTACCAGACTGGCACACAAAGCATGTGTTACATGTTTTTAGAGTGGCACAGACACTACCCACCCTCTGAAAAAGGACACCAAAAAAAAGAACTACACTGGCAACTGGAGAAGGAAACCCCATAGTTCTAACAAAGGTGCAGAGTCTTCTACGAAAGCATAATGAGTCTGTTCCTGAGCCACCCACAGAACAGGTTAGTCTAATGACAGGTCCTCTGAAGAAGAACTAGCAGAGATAACATTAAGGCTACATAGCCAACAGATTAAGCTAATTTTAAATAGCAAAATTACCAGAAATCACCAATATTAAAGAACAGCTTTCAGTGCACCAACGGTAATCAGAAAAGACATTTTCAAAAAACCCCAAATGGATTTTTTTTTTCCTCCTTGAACCTTGTAAACAACAACACAGAAAAGGTGCACTTCTTTTGGCATTTTGGTTATGCTACAAAGGGGCAAAGCCGCAAGTTCTGCCACACTATGGTCACTTCCACAAGGAACAGTGCAGTTAACAGACACTATTAAATGCAGCAGAAGGGCAGGAGGAAAAAAAAAAAAACAGCCTACAGCTGTGCAGCATTTACCAGTGCTGTGAAATTGGAATCAGCGTTGAGTGAGCTCCCGTGACAGAATACAAAATTCTCACAAACCAGAGTATTATTGTGGGAGTGTGGAAGGAGGGGTGAGGGCCCAGCCAACAGGAGCTCCCAGCCAACCAGAACACTGGGAGACAAGGAAGGGATTGGACTGCCAGTTTGGTGTTTCATGAATACTCAAAGACAGCACTAAGATGATACTCTCAGTTCTAAGAAGGGACAGTCTTGATAAGTGGCAAGGCTTCAGCATCATGTCATGTAATCTTGACACAGTAGGGAAACATGACCAAGGACTGATTTCACTTTATGAAGTCTTGTCAGTTAGGAACATACACCTTCTTAGAAAACATGCATACCAGACAACTGTACTGATAAAAATATCTTCCTTTTGTGACTGGTAGCCAACACAGCAGACTGATATTCAGTGGAGACAGACATTAAAAGTGATTTTTATTTACCCCAGCCAGCAAAACTTTGGGTTTTTTGAAGCTAAGTAATCCAAGTACTTTGGGAATTGATGCCATGTGCATGTTACTGAGTCCATGCTGCTGATGTCAATATTCAACTAATGGGAGCTTAGCAAGAACAGTAAGCTATTTAAAGAAGCTTCAAGAAACCCCTACTATTTACAGGCTTCAAAAAGTCACTCAGCACACTTGTTTTTAAAACAGTTGGAAAAGAGAAGCTACAGAAGAGAAGGGTTTTCTAGACAGCAGAGAACACTGGAGAATAGCTCTCAGTGCTTTCCCTGTAGGCCTACCTCCTCAAAAATGAACTCCTGTTTTGGTCCAGTCTTCACCCTTCAGTTCCTTCTATCTTCCATTTCCCCTGCCTCTACTTGGTCTTCAAAATATTTACTTCTGTGGGTCCCAAAAAAGGGTGCTCTGAAGCACAACTAAATTGAAGGCTCAGAACCCCTTTCCAAGTATTTTAAGAGTGTTGTAACATTAATATACTGCTGTGAGAAAAGAATTAGTGAATAGTAGTCCATCCCAGTACCATGCTTTCCACTACTGCAGGTACCACCTCAGAGGGGATGAAGCATGCAAGAGAACAGCTGCTAAGCCACTCGCAGAAGCTAGCTACCCTTTAGCTGCATTTGGAAGACATAAGCATAGCAAAGGATGACAACACAATGAAAGTAAACTAATGAAATGGACAGTAAGGTGGACAAGTAGATGGCACAGGGGGTAGCAACAAAGTAAGAGGGGAGTGCTTGAAAGTGGACCTTCTCTAACATCAATTATACCTTCACATCCACGCTCAATCTGCCCACTGCGGTGCAGAGCATCATTGATTAGATCAGGCAGACGCCCATTCAAGTCCACAGATGCTAGGCAGCCCTGAAATCCATCACGTGAGGCCACTAGCTTTGGGAGGTTGCTATACATGCCTTGAGCTAGGCCAGCAATGTAGAGATCACCTGGAAGAGAAAGGGGTAAACATAAAAGAAGGAGGAAGTCACATAGCTTCTAAAGCGGCTTCCCTCCTCACACAGATGTGAATACAGCAAGCTGAACAGCTGCTCAGAAAAGGCTAAAAGCAGAGCAAGATATTGCAGTAGAAGTAATTTCTGCAAACCCAAACCACCACCACACCGGCCCTCCCACACGGTTTCTCCAAGATTTCTCATTTACTGATTGAGCCCCACAAGAATAAAGGAGGGATCTGTCAGTCTTGTAGAATTTACCTTTAAGATCCAGGTTTTTGGCACCATTGATAACCTGAGTGACCACCTTAGTGTCCACCTTCAGGCTGTGTGTGTTACTGTTATCTCTGGTGATAACGACATTGTGCCATTGGTTGTCATTAAGAGGACGATCACTATTGCCTTTGATAACATTAGGTCCATTTCCAAGGTCAAACACATAGTGTATATACCTGCAAACATAACAAGAACTAGTTAAAATTGTGTAAGATCTCCAATACTATTGACCCATATTCTAGCTAGAATTAAATAACTTACAAAAGTCATGAAGTGAAGTATCTCTGGGTTAGAAAGTTCTAGAAAGCCAAAATATTTGCCACCAATTTGAAAATACTTGTTTTCTTTCCACCAAAAAGGTGTAAAGACTAGTATTTTGAGATTATGACATTTGGAGTAACCAGATTCTAACCAGAAAGCATTCCTCTTTTCCACAAAGTTCTTGTATATCCTGAAAAACCCTGTCTGTGCATATAATTATTTTTTTTTAAATTGGCAAGATCAATAAGTGTACTAGAGGGCATCACTAGACATACTTATTTAGAACATACATGCCCCAGATTCATTCTGAGGTTTTAATAACTCCCTTAAAAAGTTAATTGTAAAACTCACTCCAAATATTGCACTAAAAATCAGATGAGCTCCTAGGCTCTTTCAACCAGCTGGAAAACAATTAGCAAAACTTTTGGCAAAAAATGAAGACCCTAATGCAGACTGAAGTCATGAGAGTGTTACCCTGAATTATTTAGATAGTTCAAACACAGAAATCCACCTGAGAATAGAAAAGAAATATTATTTGAAAGGGAAAAAAGACAACAAAATTCAACCCTCAGAGCACCAGGAGCTTGTGACTCTTACTTTTTTTTTTTTTTACTGTATGTCCCACTTACAGAAACAAGTGTAAAGTTAAAAATGAAACAGATTGAACTACAGTTATAATGAAATAAACAGGATTAGCAAACTGTATTTGTGGAAAACACGTCTACTGTGACGAGATGAGTCTAACAGATCAAAATTTGTTAAGATAACAAAGGATTTTTTTTTAATAAGCTATTGGTGTTGCAAAAAGAACATAGTGGTTTAAAAGCAAGCCAAATTTGCTTCTCTTCAAGCATCACGAGCAGAAATAAGAATTCAGGAGCCCATATGCTCTTTTTTATTTCAGTGGAGGTGGCAGAAACACAACAGCTCTGTTATGGGGTGGGGGCTGATGAGGGACTCGGAGACCTCAGCATATTTTCTCCTCTGTGCTATTCTGCAACATTTACAGGACAGAACAGGACAAAACAGATCTGAAGGACTTAAAACAGTAATGTTTCATGTTAGGAAAGTCTTTTCCTCAGTCACAGGAGAAAGTTAGTGGTAAAATCAGGAGTCTTAAGCTTCAGTGTTTAACTGCTTTTTCATACACCTCAGCAAACAAAGAAAACATGAGCGTGAGGTAAATTTCTCTACATGCATTTTAAGCTTACCTATATGTTTTAAGTTATTCTATAAATGAGCTGGTAGAATATGACAGAAACCCCACTTACCCCTTGACTAGTTCAACTGCGATGAAGTCATTGCCGTCACCACTGTTAAAGAGGATGAACCCATCAGCTGAGGTGGTCTTGAACTGAAAGAAGAGGTGCATGGATGTATAGGCCTGCAAGGTGGCCAAGCTCAGGTAGCTGCTCTTGGTCTTGAACGTCACAGGGTCAGCTATAATGTTGCGGAGACCAAAGCGTGCCTTCAGCTCACAATAGTCAATGTCACCGTTCTTGCACAGGTCAATATAGAGCATCCCATTGAACATGAGGCTCTGGAGGTGGCCAATGAAGCTGGAGGGGATGACAGAGATGTACCGTTTCTCCGTCATGATTCCGGTCTCAATGTTGTGGAACTCCAAGCGGGTGTGATCACCAACCATTGTACCTGAAGGACAGAAGCAAGGAGAAACATGCAGAAAGCCCAGGGATCAGTAACAGATTATACAGAGCCCTACATCTTCCACTTTCCAGACTAATATCAGTGCTAACTTAATCCTGTCTGATCACTGTTCAGCAGCTTGATGAGAAAGAATGTATAGACTTTTGGTGGGGAGGCTTGAATCTAGCAGTTGCCAAAACCTGGCAGAAGATAAAAGATAGGACCTGAAGGGCCACAGGCAGCAAGCTCTGTATTCCTCCCTGTGCTTCACACTTTCTTGCCAGAGAAGACCAGGTCTCTCCCGTAAAGCCTACAGTGATCTGTTTGATCCAACAGTCCATCTGCCAAACAACTTGGACACTTCTGAAACAACTCTTACAAGTGTGGTTCCTGAAAGCACTCAGTAAGCATAGATTAATAGACAAAGAGCAGAACAAGAAGTGAAAACTGTCACAAACCTGCTAATATTTATTCTGTTATTCTCTCCTGGTGCCCAATGTTATTTCTCTGGTTTTAAGAGCACAACAGGAGGGAAACACACAAGAATGTAACAGGCAAAGAGCCCTTTATATATTTAAATCATCAACTTAGTACTTGGGCTGTTTGTCACATTGTGATGGATTTTAACATCTCAATTAAAATATTCAAGCTCTTCAGTATACCAACGATGTCAGACTACTCTTGAAGCATATTTAAACGTTTCAGTAAGTGTGCTAAGCATCAGCACAGACACAAAACCCCCACAGACAGATGAAACACAACAGTATGCTAAAAGACTAGTTTGAGTAAAAAGACAAGTTAAGCAATATCAGAATGAAAACCATTACCACAAACCTTTAGTCCTCTATAGTTCTTCATTAAGATAGTTTTAACCATTTCATCACACTAGCAAGTATCCTCTCTACACAGACCTTGTGCCATTTAGTACACAACAGGAATAATATTAAATTCATTAACAACTATGCAACATTTGTTTTCTCATCATTCAATGTACAACCATTATTCAAACTCTGCTACAAATGTGGCATTATTTTTTTGCTCAAGAAATATTCTGCAGTATTGTATTGACTTTATGTGGCCAGGTACTGGCTGAGGGGTGGCTGCAGGGCAGCCTCTCTCTGTGAACAGAGGTACGGGCTGCCCTGTGCCAGACACAGCTTCTTCCAGAGGCTTCCACAACAGACCTAGAGCAGGGCATAGCTGACCCTTTGCCAATATGGCAGTGCCTCTGTAAAAACAAGGACAAAATGCTGCCCACCAGTGAAGAACAAAGGAGAAAAAAACCAAAAAAAACAAACAAAAAAAAACCCAAAAAAACAGCCATGTGAACACTAAGGCCAGAAAAGGAGGGGAAGGAGGCACTCCAGGCACCAGAGTGGGAATTCTCTAGCAACCCATGAAGAAAACTATGGTGGGAATTCTCTAGCAACCCATGAAGAAAACTATGGTGGAGCAGACACCCACACTGCAGCCCATGGAGGACCCCTGTGCCAGAGCAAGGGGTTATTTCCTGGAGGAACAGGGGCCCATGGAAAGCCCACACTGGAGCAGGTTTTCCTCACAGCCTGTGGAGAGGACCCATGCCGGAGCACTTCATGAAGTCCTGCCACCCACACTGGAGCAAGGGAAAAGCATGAGGATGAAGGAGCAGCAGACAGGAGCTGTTAACAGACTGACCACAGACACTATTACCCATTCCCTTGCACCACTGGGGGGAGGGGGGAAGTAGAAGAGCCAGGAATGAAGGAGAAAATGTGAGAAAAGGAGGGGGTGGGGGAAGATGTTTTACTTTTCGTCTTTGTTTCTCACCCTCTAACTATTTTTAATTGATGACAAATTAATTCTCCCCAAGTCAAGTCTGGTTTGATCATGACAGTAACTGGCAAGTGATTTCCCTATCTTCATCTTGAACCATGAGACTTCTCATTCTATTTTCCCCCGTGTACTATTGAGGAGAGGGAGTGAAAGAGCAGCTGGGTGTGTGTCTGGCAGACAGCCACAGTCAACCCACAAGTGCAGCAGCACAGTGTGCAAATTGTCCTCAAATATTTACTTCATCTACTGCAACTCCTGCAAGATTAAGAATTACTTTCAATTTTGCACACACAAACCTAAGGAATGGAGAGGTCAACATAGTTTTGGATCTCAAAAATGAAGTATTGGCATCCAATTTAGTGGATTCCATCCAGAACACAGATGAGGAACTGTCCTGAAGTTCTCTCTCTTGCTCTGGGTCATCTCCCTCTGGGTTGCCGTTCTCTCAGGGTTATTTCAGTCCCTAGGACACTTGGGCTCTTATCTCTGTTCCAGGATTGCGGCTTCTGGGCTCTCTCTGCTCCAGGATCACTAGCCAGGAATGGGCTGAGCCTTGGTCATTGGGTGGTGAGCGGTAACACTGTGTATCATTCGTTTGTATATTTGTATATATTACTGTTATTATTGTTATTATAATTTTGATTATTGTAGTTTAGTTATTAAATTGTTCTTATCTCAACCCATGAGTCTCTTTTCCCTTTAATTCTCTCCCCCTTCTCTAGGAGGGGGGAGGATAAGCGAGCACTTATGGAGTCAGCACTTATAGAAATAAGATCCACAACCCCAAATGAGTACCCTCCAAGTGAAAGATTTGACTTCAAGTCACTTACCCAGTTTTCCTTAGGAACTGTAAGGTAAAGAAGGCAATTCCTCTCATCTGTATTCACATGCCTTACATAGAGGTCCCTTTCCTCTTTTTACCATTCTGTCTCATTCACTACAGACTTTTCAAAGAGGATCTTAAAAATAAGCACCTCCTTTCCTGCAAAGACCTACATCAACCCCTTTGCTGTACTGTCCTTTCTTAATGTAAGCAGGGAAGCAAAGCCCCAGTGGAAAAAGGATAGCAGCAAATATGAAATTAGACAATACCAAAATGCATACAAACACAGATCTATCTACTTCCAACTTTTCCTTACTTTTGCATGTTTCTCTACTTAACCTTCTAGTATGTTGCTAATATAACTAGTGCATAGGTGTGACGGGTTTTCCCTGGGCTGGAGGCCAACTCACACACACCCACTCACCCAATCCCCCTCACCCGAGGATAAGGGAGAGAATTAAAGGGGTAAAGGGAAAAAAGGACTTGTGGGTTGAGGTAAGAACAATTTAATAACTAAGCTACAATATTACTGAAAATAATACTATACACAAATATACAAATGAGTGATACACAGTGATACTGCTCCCCCACCCAATTGCCAAGGCTCAACCTGTTCCCAGCTAACAATCCCAGGGCAGGGAGAGTCCTGAAACCACACTCATGGAACAGAGATAACAGTCTGAGTGTCCCAGACCAAGGGCTGACCGGGGTGGAGGAGGGGGGAAAGAAAAGGCCTTGGGAGAGCGACCGCCTGGAGCAAGATGACCCAGAGCAAAAGAGATCTGGAAGCAAAAGGGGCCGATCTTCCAGAGGGTCCTCGCCTATATACTGGGCATGACGTGTATGTTATGGAATAGATTATTGGCCACTCTGGGTCTCAATCCCAAACCTAAGACCAAATCCTGGGCTAGAAACTGGAGCTGTGCTCCCTCCCAGCTTTTCTGGTCTGCAGACATCCAGAGAAGCTAAAAGACTTTGGCAGCTGCATAAGCATCACTTTTTATCAGCTTTCTTCTGAGCACAAATACAAAACACAGCCTCTTGCTAGCTATTATGAAGAAAGTTAACTCTGTCTCAGCTTAACCCAGGACAACAGGTAAAGTCCTTCATTTTAGGTTTTCCAAAGGAAACTGCCACACTTGTTGGTCCCTCTGCCTCCAACAACATTTTAACATACTGGTCAAATTCAATCAGGTTTAAAGAACAGAAGGGTCAAAAACATGTAAATTCATACTAGTTTTGTGAAAAAAACGACACATAGATAAAGACCTGAATGAATGCTTACAATGTGCTATAGACAGACAAAATTTAGCAATAAAATCCTGTTTGACTGTATTTGCTGGTCAGTTAGCATATATACACAACTCCTGACTAGCCACTGCAAGAGGTATTTGAGTCATCAGGATTATAACTGGGAGTCACACCAATCACCATAGCTTAGTCCAGGACTAACTCCTCCTTTAGATCCCCCAGGTCATATAAACTGGGACTTATAAGCTTGCTTATATTCTGTACGATTTCCTGAAATCTCCTAGCATTTCTCACTTGAACAGTTCTCAGGCATTAAAAGAGAGTTAAAAAAAAAAAAAAAAGATATTTTGATAGGCTTTTCATGACCTTTCCTACTATTTGCAAAATATTCTTTGTTTTGCTTTTTTTTTCCTGTTGGGGATAGAATGAAAGCTGAAAAGCTTTATAAAACACTTAGATGATATATCCTGGCTTGTGGTGTATATAAAGTCAGATTAAATGAACTGATGGTCTCTGATGCATAAGTCCTCTTGAAACACTGAAATACTGCCTACCTCACCTCTTATGAACATGGATAAAGTGCAATGCTTCAGTTCACACTTTGCAAAAGCTTGATCCCATTTGGACAAAAAAGCAAACAAGCAAAGTTGTTACTAAAAAAAAACAACTTTCAAATATCTATTCCAAACATGAGGAGAAAAAACTACACAAAACAATTTATTTTTTCAATTATTCACAATTTTACCAGCAGATCTAAATTTAAAGACAATTATCAAAAAGTTATTGACATGGAAAGCTTCAAGCCAAGCAGATACAGATGGATAAATCTACAAGCATCTGAAAAGAGTCACATATTTCTGACTCTTCAGAAATTCAAGACTCAGTACCAATGCAAATGTTTTTAAATCCTGAAACAGTTCTTTACTAGGTATAATAATAATTCAGTTTGAAAAATGCCAGTTCACAGGAACTGAAACTGTACCTGGGAAAGTTGGTTTAGACAAACTATTTCACTGCCACTACTGTGATTAAGGGGCTGTTTCAGTTTTATCAAATGAAAATTTCTGATTTTTCCAAACCCAAAGAATTGTATTTTCCTAAGAATAAAATTTTTAAAAAATTATCACTTTAAAAAAAAAATCCTGCTTGTTTACTTCAAAAGATTAGAATAATAAAATGTAGAGACGTCAAGGACCAAAAGCAAGAAAACTCTCCTCCTTAGCTCTGCTACTCTTAGATAAATGTAAAGAATTTGCTATCACAGTAGGAGAGAAAAGCCATGCCTCTGAAATCTAGAGTACAGTGGGACAAGGAGCCCAAATAAATGGAGTGAGAGAGGTTGGAAGAGGTAAACCCATAATTTTAGACAATTTGAAAAATTAAAAAACTGGGAGTAGCTTAAGAAAAAGAGGACAGTGACAACCCTGGTAGTGCAGAAAGTTATGAGTAGCTCAGTGAAAAGTTGGAAAGGACATGACAATACAAGACTAGAATCAGGACAGAAACGTATTTTCCTATGAAATCAAGGAGCGAAATCCAGTATTTTTTTATCTCATTATCTGTCAGTCCCGCCTGTAAAGTTCACCTCTTAATTCCTCTGCTATGCTCTATAGAGAGTATTGTAACTACTACAGCAATCACCAGCTCTTTAGTTCAAGTGGCAGCCTATGGAAAAAATTCCAGCCTCCACTGCAGTATTTGGGTGCTAGCAAGATGATGTAGGGAGGAATATGGTTACTATATTTGTGTCTCATTTATCACTGGTGTTCTGAGGTCTGTTCTGAGGCGGAGGGAAATGGGGGAGGAGGGCTTTGTAATTAAGCAGCAATATGCTGTCTGGAGAAATTGGATTCTGTCTCTACCTTACTTGTCCTGCAAGAAGCCAAGTCAGTCACGTCATTACAAATTTTTCAGAGGTGGTCATTAATTGTCTAGACCTAATTCTCCAAGTAGCAGGGTTGAGCTAATTTACAGGATCCAGTCTACAGACATGCTGAATATTTGTGCATGCAAATGATTGAAAAATCATGCCAGACTGGTACCTGTAAAATGGGAAAAAGATGCCTAACTCACCTCATATAACACAGACATGTGAATAAATCCAGTTACAGCTTCTTAGTTCTATATAGATATATTGATGCATAGCACACAACAAATAGGCTGTTTATTTTTACTGGAGGCCAAATTTAGACTTCTGATCTATGCCTAAAGACAACAAGAATCCTGTGGAAAGATCTATGTGACCACATCATTGGAGACTATATCATCCGCCCAAGGAAGTGGGATGCAGATTGCACAGAAAATCTTAATTCTGGCTTTTCTGACTTTCGACTGTGCCATGATGGCATTCTTTTAACAGATATTTTTAGCTGTAATGTATCTTTAATTATGTCGTTCATATACATGTACATATGCACATCCTATTTTAGTATAGGATTGTATCATAATCATTTATAAACTCGGTCTCGTGAAAGAGAAACTTCAAAAACAGATGGCTTTTTGGGGATTGGTAACGCAGAGAGTGCCACCTCATGGTGCCTGCTAAAAAAAGCATATCCAGAACTGTTCTCCCTAAATGCAGAAGTAATCAGGATGAAGTGTCTACCAGCATGTTTCACTAATTCAGAAAGTTCCCTCTTAAATAAAATTTAATTCTTCTACAAGCTAATGTCAACCAAACCATGAAGCCTCCTCTCCCTTCCAACAAGGGGAGGGAACAATTCCTCTTTCTTATGCTTCTGATTCTCTCTTGCAAATTCTCAGCCTATATAGCACAGCATACATTTATGAGGGAAAGTATACATCAAGTCATTTTCCTACAAACCCACTACTTTGGGTTTATTTCAAAATCCTGACTTGTGGCTTTCCAAATAATCTAATTGCCACATTACTTAACATTAATTTCATTCATACAGCAGAAAATAACTTTTTGCAGATACAGGATATAATATCCTGACCCTGCCTATGGATATCCTTCCTTCTAGTTGTCTTCTGAATAGAAGGTACTCAGAAGAGAGGATGTCAGCGCTGAGAGAAACAGCATGGGTCACTGCTAAACAAGCATACCCACATCAGTGTTGCATCCTCGGTTTTGATTTCACAGCATTTGGTTCCCTAATCCCACATGTCATATTGTTATAGTTCTCAGAAAAGCTCCTTGTGCTGGCTAAGAACAATTAGTCTCTCAGAACTGAACATTAGGTTTCAACAAAGTAACACTAAATATATAAGAAGTAACAGGAAGGGGGGAAAAAAAAAAGAAAGATACACAAAAGAACAGGGAAAATGGGTGTAAGAGCAGAGACTGGGAACAGAGATACAAAGACAACTAAAAATACTCATACACCACACTTACCCTCCGCAACATCATCGTCCACCATCAGCTTGAGGCTTTTTCCTCGCCGAACTACCCGGACAGTGTGCCACTCGTTGTCATTGAGTTTCTGTCCAGCATAAAGAGTTTCAGGTCCCTTGCCTGGGGATGGTGATAGGTACGACAGTTAAAGCCAGACCCCCAATTAGCTTAATATTTGCTCAATGGGAAAAGTCACCCAAATCAACCTGGTGTGATACAGACTAATACATTGTGTAGGTGTATTATGACCTGTAATCAACTCTCACACCTACACCTATCCAGCTCAGAAGGAGTCAGGGTCACTTCCACTCAGAAAAGTGCCTTCCCCCGCAGAGCTCAGAGGTCACATGCATTTAAAACAGGTAGAAATCTCTCTTGTGTTATCGTACTAATCTCCAAACGTCCCATTGTACAGCACACTGCAGTATTAGAAAAAGAAGCTAGTGACAGAAATGTCTCTAGAGAGAAGCCATTATAGCAGAATTTTGCTCTCTGAAGAATCTGGACATACAACAGCTCCAGGGTACTTGGGATACTTTTCAAAATTAATCACACTGATCTCTCAAGACTTAGGTATCAAACACCAGGCTGGTTTCAAGTCTTCCAGTCCAAAAAACAAGAAAAAAATGATGACAAAAAGACAACCAAAAAAGCCTCCCCAAAACCCACCCCATGAAACCTCAAACTCTACCCCCCCGAAAAACAATAATTAAAAATAAAATAAAATCACAAAAAAGACAATCACTAACCAACCTAGCTGACCCTAAAGGTTCTTTGGCAAAGTAGCCTGGCTATAAGGTGTGTACTTCGCCCCCTGAATTACAGTTCAAAAGGGACAGAGGAGCCCTTTCTTATCTAAAAGGCAAAAACCACAGTTGCCCTTGCAAACGATGCTCCTGGGAAAACAGCAGTAGTGCTACCCATATTTGTCCAGTTTTGTTGCTCACCCAGTACAGCTGACAGGTAATTACTTAAAATATTAATTGTTCAGATTACAGGATTGGAACACCTCCCTCATGTCAAACGGTAAGTGAAATTGAATAACGGTATGTGCTAAATTACAAGCATTGTGCTCATTTCAGTACAGTACTAGAGTGCTTTTTGACACAGGTACATCAGAGAAATGCAGAATAAAAACAGCAGAACCTGTTGCACATCAGGTCTGGGCCCACTGCCCAAACTGGCAAAAGGGGAACCGAAGGAAGAAAAAGCAAGACACATTGAACATACTAAAAGAGACAAGACAGAGACAAGAGGCATAGCTGCAGCTCAGCTTACTGCACTGATAAAACTAACATCAGATACACAGATTATTTCTCTGTGCTTGTTCAACACAAACAAATCAATCTTTTCATTCAGATAGTCCATAAGCAGCATTTATTTTGACCAGTTTTTAATGGAGTTGTTACATAACACAGAACAAAATGTTATGCACATATTCAAGTAAAATTCTGCACAAGGGGATGCACCCACTCTGATCTGTGTCACAGCGTGGACTGAAGTAAAAGTAGCATGTTCCATAACGAGATAGACTTGAAGGAAGGGGTAGAAAAAGCATCCAGGGACTTCACATAGTCTACAGTATGCACACTGCCTAATTAACAACATTATTGTAACTGCTTCTTACTGAGGGGGAAAACAGGCAAAGAAGGTGGTGTCTCATTCAGCTAGGACATTAACATGTGTGGTAGGGGAATCCTGCAGAAGAAGACCAAATAAAAATTAATATTCTGTTATTCTCCTTAAAAGACCATGAAGCTGATGCTATGTTATGTGACGGAATTTAATGCCATTTCAAATAAAGCCCATTGCCAGCCAATTTTACCACAATGCAAAAGGAAAACAAAAATGTTTTCCTACGGTGACCTGAAAAATAAGGAGAGTCATTCTTGGATTAAAAAGATGGGGAGTCATATATTGCAGTTACAGAGAATACCTCCTGAACATGAGAAACCTGTAACGCATACAGTTCCTCACCTGTGTGCCAAAGTCACACTGTACCGTGCACGTCAATCCAGCTGTAAAAAGCAGCTAGATCATGGCCAGAAAGCTTAAGTTCTTTGGAACCAGACAACCAAGACCTCTACTAAAGACAGTCCAAAAGAAGTTATGCCAGATTTGCATCTGTGAGTGAGTACCTTTTATCCCAGAGCACATATCACAAAATTATGTCTTCTGGATGGCCAGCAAAATTATTGCCTACATCAAAATACACTGCATCAGTTACTGTAGTTCCACACAGCCACTTCCCAGGTAGGAAGATACAGCAGTTCATTTGGACCTGTGTGGTTTTTTCAATGCCAGGGAGAGAAAGAGGGGAGGGAAGGGGGGCAGCAAATGCTTTTAAAAACCCTTTTCCACTGCTCTGTTAGACTTTCAAAATAAAACACTGATACCAATAGAAGTCATCTGACTAGGTTCTCAGAAAACGCAGCTTAACCAATTCACAAATAAATGAGGAGAAAGTTTCCACTTTCCAACTTTTTTTTTTTCCAAATGAATAAGGTTGTCTACAAATCAGACTGCTATTTAAAAGTAAATGGTTAAGAGTTTGGGATAATAAATTTTAAAATTAAGCACTCTGGATGCAAACTATTCCATGTTATTTAAGTCCACGTGTTGATCAGTCAATTTAATATTTGACCAGTAGGAGAAAAAACAGAGGGTTTTAATACTTTTTTTCACTCGCAAACCTCTGTTTTATATGCAACAATGGGCACTGAATTCTTTTGGTAGGATTATCCAAATAGAACTACATACAAAAATTCAATACATGAGCATACTCAAGAGCAATGAGTTTTTCAAAACCAGACATATTAGAGTTTTTAAAAAAGTGTTAAACAAGCTTCATTTTACTCTATTCAAACTGTTTTCAAGTGCTTTCAAGACACTTACACAGCAGGTAGGTTTTCCTGAAAAGCAGCAAAATTGTGCCCCCATTTTCAAGCTGACACTGTGCAAATGAATTGCTGCTCACTAAGTACACACTGAATTTGAGTCTTTCCAGGAACAGTGTATAGAGAGACTCCAACATCTGGATGACAAACTTCATTTCATTGAGAATTATTACTACATGTGTTGTTATCGTCAATTTTTAAGAGATGACTTGAAGATTCCTAATCCAACAGTTACAGATGCTGGGGAAAACAGAAAGTAAGGGGGCCACATGTAGGAGAAGGACAATGCTCTCCCTAAGTACCATCTCCTACCGAGTCAGTCATTTCTGTGGTCTTACAGCTAAACACACAGAACCAAGTCCTTAGACCAAGGTTGGTTGGGTTTTTGTTGTTTTGTGTTGGATTTTTTTTCCTCCTTTCAAGCTATCTGCACCTACAACACCCTGCAACTGGGATAATGCAGATGTAGGAAGAAGCAAAGGAGCACGTCAGATGGACAGTGAAAAAAAGTAAAAAGTTTTTATCTTCCTTTTGTGCACCAGTCTTTTATGATAAAAGGCAAGGAAAGACAAGGAACACTTGCAGCAATGTTATGAGCTGGATGTGTAGAAACAATTTCTATTGATAATACTTTTTATGAGATGGCAGCTGGGTATTAGGTAATTTTTGAAATGATTTTATTTTTATGCATGACAAGAGTAAAAGACAATATAACAGGAAAAAGATTAAGGAAGTTTCTACTGCAGCAATAACTTAATAGTTAAGCTGTAAGAGGAGTCTAACTCCTGTTGGTGTCACTGGCCTTCTTGGTCATCCCATCTTCCTTCCTAATGTCCTCTAAGGAATGGCATATCATACAGAATTGATCACCACCTCTCATTTTCAAGCTCAAATGAGGCAAAGTCTTGCACATTCTTTTAGTATTTTGCAGTGGCAAATACTACTTAATCAGAAGCAAAAATATATCTCCTAGGTATCCTCATATTCTGGACATTAGTCCAGCTGCAGTTCAGGCTTCTTGAGCAAATAGTACTTGATTCAGCTGTAGTGACTCCTCCTCATACTCCCATGAATCCTTTGACATCTACTCAAAACTTGTGTGCATATTGCTCATAAAACATAACTAATCTATGCTTTCAAACACGGAAGAAATCCATCCAATCTGCCCAGGATGTCCCAGTCATTATCTCTATATCAAAAGTGTACTGCTGCTAACTAATAGATTGGCCCAAACAGACTATATAAAAGTGCCAAGAATAGACATGCCAAAGTATAAAGAATCAAAAAGCAGTTTATGCCTTCTGAAAATGCCAAGTTGTTTTCCAACTGGCCCCCCAAGAATTTGCTCATTTAGAACAAAAAACTGGTCAGAGGGATGTAGTTAAAGCAATAGCTCTGAAAGCACCAGCTGTTATCCACCCTCAGTGGTTAACAGAACACAGAACTTCCCTCTTATGAAAGAAAATGGAGAAAGAGGGTTAATACCCTCACTATTTCCTCACAGGTGGATCAAAAACTGTGCTTTTCCCCTTGGTGCAGGCTGTCATTATCTGATCCATTTATATGATTAAAATGACCTTTGTGAAACCAGGCTATCTTCATTATTGCATATCTTATCCAACATTACAGAAAACGTCAAACGTTCATGTCTACAGGAGGGCAGAAGAGATGACCAGAAAGGACACTGCCAGATTGATGACAATGGAAAAGGCTCTTCCTCATTACAATAATGATAAATAATTCTACAGTGATACACTAATGCTTTTTAGAGAAGACTCTCAGTAACAATAAAGAGGTTTTATCTGCTTTTTTGTTTTAATTAAAATCCTCAGCTGTCATCTCAGCTTTGCTCAGTGGCAGGATGAATGATTCTGTCTGTTTTATACAGGGGAGCATCCCTCAGGAATGCCACAAGCATCCCAAGGCAGGGAGAGGTTGGGAAGGGGGAAGTCCTTCACTGAGGGTTTTGGGTTTGGTTTTTTTTCGTTGGCTGGTTGGTTTGGGGTTGGTGATTTTTTCTGTTTTTTTGTGGGTTTTTTTGGGGGGCGGGGCTTGGACATGGCACAGGCATTGGTTGTTTTTACTTACACTTTTAAAAATGAACGGAGAATTTCTGATTCACTAAAAAAATGTGTGTGCACAAATTTGTGAAACATGAGAATGAATCACGACACAATATTCTCGTGAATATTCAGATGTGACTGGTACGACCACAGAGCGAGATTCTTCATTGTAGCCCCAACAGTGTGGCACAGAGGAGGGAAATTATGAAGTCAAAGAAAAGAACAAGAAAACTTCTACGAAAATAATTAATTTTAGGCAGTTAATTAACATAACATCACTCAAAGACACTACATCAAAATGTTATTCTCTATATCCACTCTCATCCAATACCAAAACGCCCCAACTGTTTCTCATCCTTAATTACATTAATAGTGCTTTGGAAGATAATTATCTTATACATACAGACTGTTTAGCAATATACATGAAAGAATTGTCCATAGTTATGCAACATGGCAAATATTTTATGTAGCTGTTACTATATGAAACATGTAATTCTTTTTTCCATATTGTGATTTTTGAAAACATAGGTAAAAGACATTTTAGGTCCAAAGATACTCAGTCACAATTTCTACATGAAGGTTTGTACAAGGCAGGGAGGAAAGGGAGGAAAGGGAGAAGATATGGGTGTAAGGACAAAGATGCTGCCAATTACTCCTTCATCTTTATGGCTTTCTGATGTGCAGCAAGTTCCTACAATGGATAGGGCAAATATCAAAACATGAGCATGGCTCAAAAAGCAGATCTGGCAGCTGCTCTGAAAACCTTCAATACCTTTTGATCTTAATCGAATATGTCAGTAGTGTAAATTTTGTTGGGTGTTCTCAGACAGCACTAATATGGACAAAGTGTTTTAGGAATGTCTTTTTCTTGACTGGGATCCACTGTCCAACTCCAGGAGCATTGTTAATTGCTAGGAAACAACTCACAACCTCAGACTCTCAGTACATCACAGGTGTTTATATAGATATCCCGATCAAATCAACACATTCACATACATACACTCTTGTTTTGCTCATATACAGGTTTTAGAATCCTTCTTTTCAGGAAAACGTTAGCTGCCAACTAGGAACAAGCAGTTGCACTTCTCTACAGTCCATACCTTCACCAGGGACCTTACCTGCACCAACTTTCCAGTTTTCTCAAGGAACAGGATCATCTCCATGTACTACCCACATTAAACAAAACATAACCCACATTTAAGAAACAAATGCTTCTAGCAGCGCTTACAGAAAAGTTATGCTTACAGTTTTACAGAGTGGCTTCATTGGGAAATCAATAAA
Source organism: Pterocles orientalis (assembly GCA_011057875.1). Lineage (NCBI taxonomy): Eukaryota > Metazoa > Chordata > Aves > Pterocliformes > Pteroclidae > Pterocles > Pterocles orientalis. The sequence continues at coordinate 1,423,013 of WKFP01015051.1, read as the reverse complement.
GTTGGGCACAATTTACAACAACATATGCAGAAGCAGAAGTTAATTATTTACATTTGTACAGCCATAAAAAGTGCATACACAAAATCTTTTAAATACCCACAGAATCAATTAGTCTCACAAGTGCAAATAAGAATCCCCCCCAACAGACAAACTAATCAAGTACATAGAATTAACTCAGCAGATAAATGAAAAGTATCAATAGCAACCTACTAGTTCTCTCAGAAACATACCCCAGTCTCCCTATAGACTTGACAAAAAATAAGTTCAGCTAGGTTTAACTATTCGGGTACAATCAATTTTAAAATGCCTTTACAAAAAATAAAAGCAGCCCTTTAGCAAAAGCAAGGAACTTTTTTTCTTAAATACACGTAGCACCATATTGAATAACTGCTGCTTTCATTTACAGACACCCTGGCCAATGGCTGAAATAAGACCCAGTATGGATTCATACAGCACTCAACATGATTGCAGCTTATTCATAAGGCTCTTAAACAGAACTTAGTACAGAGATTAATGTTGTGTGTCTTTTGCTTGATGTGAATGTAATTTGTGATTATGAACAAAACAAGGCGACAATTTGATTGCATATATGGTACAGGTCACACCTGGCATAAATTACACTTATGTCTAGGTTTTTCTGTCAAGGGAGGCAGGTTATTCTCCTTGTTTGCCTCAATTGCACAGCTGCTGAATTTTAACACTATTAGAGACTACATAACTACTATGTATCTCTACAGCAGAATAATTTTTAACAGACATCAGGAAAGCATTTGTGTTAACAGGAACTTGATCCTGTTATAGTGTTTAGATAGGCGATTACAATTGCAGTGAAAGGATGTTTCAGTTCTTCCAAAGAAAATTTGTTCTGACTTAGAAAGTGTTCAAAACATTAAAACTTCAAGCTAAATGAAAAAGTTTTCAGTGTTTCAAAATAAAATTAAGTTTTTTATTATCTAGTCAAGGTATTAATTTTTAATAGCAATAGATGGTTTCCCTTTTCTATTGAGGGAGCTATTTCCACTCTCAAGGAAGGGGATTTTATTTCATATTCACAACCAGTGAATATGTCAAAAAATGACATGCAAGTACAAAAAAAAACAAGTATTCATGCTTTTAAAATTAAGATTTACACCAGTTTAATTAAATTAACTTCAAAGTGATTTCAGCAGACTGGTTCTATCTTTTTTTTAGATAGGGTTGCAATATTAAACACTTCACATTGGCCAGAAAACCTTATATTTCTGCTTCCAACAGATCAGGGCAAAAAAAGCTTCAACACAGGTATAAAGAAGTCATAGCTACTATATTGTAAGTCATCCACAATTTGCTTAAGGAAATATTTGTACACACTAGATTTTCAGAGAGCAAAGCTCTAGAGAGCTATCAATGTAAGCTATGCAGCAAGGCAATCACAGAAGCAGCTTCTGCTACAGAGACTACGGAGGCAGCCACTAGAGGGAAACAACCACATTCGCTGAAGCTGCTGCTTGGACAGCTTCAACATAAGCACAAAGGCATTTCAGTACTAAAAGTGTTACTTTCCAGAGCTTCACCTGCTGATATATTTTGAAGATGAGTACAGCTCAGTGATGTATAAAATAACTCTAGAACTTCAACCCAGACTTGCCCCCTTAATAGTAAATACCTATTCATTTCAGGTATATTCATTTAACAGATAGAGTTTGCCACCCAAGAAATGAGTCTATGGCTCAAGAAACATGCAAAACTTCATAAAGTTTTACCACAGGACAGAATTTTAAACCAACTACTAAAGCACTAATTCTGCACAGGCTTTTGCAGACCGCAACAGTAATAAAGAGGTAAAGAGATCCTATTTTAAGACAGCTTTACTTTCATTTTTTCAGTGATGCAATGCTAATCAAACACAATGCAGGTATGACCAACTAGAGATTTAATTCTTCTGTTTATTCCCTGGTAGATATAATAATACAGGTACCAAAACCAAAGAGCTTCTCACTAATCCTATTAATGTACTTCACTTGAAACACAGAAGGACTGTACTACCAACACTAAGACAACTGGAATTTCTCTTCTTGTTTGGTTTCAAATGTCCCCATAAATGTTACAAAACAAGTGGATTAATCATAATGATAGTGAGAAAAAGATGCTGGAGATGACGCTGAAACAACTGGAGTGAGCCACATCACATAACATGTAGGCATGACAAAACAGCAGTGAAATAATTTGACTGCTTACTGCCCAGACGAGATTCAAATTACTTATCTCAGAGGGGAAAAGCCATGAATCAAATAAATAAGACTCTAAACCAAGTACCTCCAAAAGCTCTTTGCTTCTCTTATATTAGTAAACAACTACAGTAGAGCAGGCTGGAGAAGCCATTTGGTGAGCCTTCTCATGCTCTAATTGCCTGTATTACTTCATTGGAAGAGACTATTCAAATTTTGGAATTATCTGACTACTATTGTAGAGCTTTTGTGCTTTTTTTTTTTTTTAACTATTACAGTAGCTACTTCTCATCTAAGTCTGAAAAGAAAGGAGATCAGAAAGCAAGACAAATCAGTTGACATGTGGCAATACAGTGCCTTACAGTAATTGCACACATGCCTTTCAGGAAAGGATCAGAGACTACTTTCTTTTTGTCCTCCTCTTTCAGAACACAGAAAACAATGGCAAAGAAAGGAACTTCTCTTCCCAAAGACACATTTGACATTTGGACAGATGAGCTGAAAGAAAAACCCAGGTCTTTGAAGCTCCAGACTCAAATATTGCATTAAAAAAAAAAAAAAAAAAAAAAAAAGTTGTTTAGGACACACTGCAGAGTCCTCACTAACGGCACAGTATAACAACAAAAGACAATCCTGCTACCAGTGCTTCCTATAGTCAGATAACAAGGGCAAACACCAGTGGCATCACAAATTCAAAGAACCTAGATTTCTCATTTAAGGTACCTTTCCCTGTGGCACCTGAGTGCCTGAGGTGTTCATTACAAACACACAGTTATCTTCATGGTTGCTAGGACTATGACATGAACTAGCTTCAATCTCCCTCTAAGAGTTTAACAGTCAGCATCACAGAAATTATGATTACAAAACCAGCAGGATTCCAGTCTTCTGCATGGGGTGCAAAACACTGCATAAGCTCTTGAGGTTTAGTTCTCTTTTTGCAACGCTACCTCCATTCTGAAGTTTGCCACTCTTTTTTTGATCTACGGTGTCAGCCAAATAGTTTTTCAATTCTCCATTGCATATCAGTCAGTATTTACAAGTCTACCAAGAACCTCATCTATACTGGGAAGAAGAACACCATATGTATATAAGTAATATTATTAACAAATACAAACAATAACCAAAATTTGTAAGTGGAGACCTTGTGTTTTCAGATGTTACTGGTAAACCACATGTGTGTAACTGGTAATGCACATTGGTCCCCTTTGCCTGAACTGCAAAACTGTGGTGAGAAGGACCTACGTGCAAGAGTCTCTTTGCTTAAGGAGATACTAAGGAAGCATCAAATGCTTCTGGAAAGCTGAGGGATCAGTAGTGAAGACTGGAGTGTTTAATGCTAAAGGTATTTTAAAAGTTTAACCATCTAAAAAGAGGTCTCTTTCACATGAAATAGAAGAGAGACCTTTGCTGCTGTTGCTTTTTGAAAAGTCATTGATTGTTTTCCTGTCCCTTCAATAGGGATGGTTAGCACAAGATAGTGACTACACAAATATTATGTGTGGGGGAAGATTATGGAACAGCTCAACTTCAGTGTGCTCACACAGCATGTACAGGACACCCAGGGGATCAAGCCCAGCCAGCATGGGTTCATGAAAGGAAGGTTGTGCTTGACCAACCTGATCAACTTCACCAGGTGACCTGTCTAGTGGATGAGGGGAAGGCTGTGGACGTTGTCTACTTGGACTTTAGCAAGGCCTTTGACACCGTGTCCCACAGCATTCTCCTAGAAAAGCTAGTGGCTCGCGGCTTAGACAGGAACACTCTTTGCTGGATAAAAAACTGGCTGGATGGCCGAGCCCAGAGAGTCATGGTGAATGGAGTTAAGTCCAGGTGGCGGCTGGTCACCAGTGGTGTTCCCCAGGGATCGGTTTTGGGGCCTGTCCTGTTTAACATCTTTATTGATGACCTGGATGAGGGGATTGAGTGCTCCCTCACTAAGTTTGCTGATGACACCAAACTGAGCAGGTGTGTTGATCTCCTTGAGGGTACAGAGGCTTTGCAGAGGGATCTGGACAGGATGGACCGATGGACCGAGGCCAATTGTATGAGGTTCAATAAAGCCTAGTGCTGGGTCCTGCACTTTGGTCACAACAACCCCCTGCAACGCTACAGGCTTGGGGGAGAGTGGCTGGAAAGCTGCCCAGCAGACAGGGACCTAGGGGTGCTGGTTGACAGCCAGCTGAACATGAGCCAGTAGTGTGCCCAGGTGGCCAAGAAGGCCAGCGGCATCCTGGCCTGTATCAGAAATAGTGTGGCCAGCAGGACTAGGAAAGTGATTGTGCCCCTGTACTGGCGAGACCGCACCTTGAATCCTGTGTTCAGTTTTGGGCCCCTCACCACAAGAAGGACATTGAGGTGCTGGAGCGGGTCCAGAGAAGGGCAACGAAGCTGGTGAAGGGTCTGGAGCACAGGTCTTATGAGGAGCAGCTGAGGGAGCTGGGGTTGTTTGCTCTAGAGAAGAGGAGGCTGAGAGGAGACCTTATCACTCTCTACAACTACCTGAAAGGAGGGTGTAGTGAGGTGGGTGCTGGGCTCTTCTCTAAAGTAACAAGTGATAGGAGAAAAAGAAACAGCCTCACGTTGCACCAGGGGAGGTTTAGGCTAGATGTTAGGAAAAATTTCTTCACTGAAAGAGTGATCAGGCATTGGAACAGGCTGCCCAGGAAGGTGGTGGAGTCACCATCCCTGGAGGTGTTCAAGAAACATGTAGATGTGGTGCTTAGGGACATGGTTTAGTGAGTTAGGTGGTGTGGGTTGGAATTGATGATCTTTGAGGTCTTTTCCAACCTTAATGATTCTATGATTATCCTGACTGAAATTCTTCCTGGTATTTCATAGACAGAGCGTTGGTATGTATTTTACCTATTTAAGGTAAGCCACATTTCAATAACGAATATACATTTCCAGGCTACATATCAGATAACAAGTATGACCCAGTAAAAACACTTTACAGGAAGTTTTACTGAATCCATCTACACAAGTACTAGAGGCATAGAACAATCTCTCCAAGTGCCCTCTTCTCCTTTCTCTTCTTGAGCTGTAAGTGAAATCCTTCTTTTTGGTTGACATCCCTTTAAGTCTTTCATTTAACATATTAACATTTACAGAATTCCTCATTTTTCCAAGATACTACTATGCTAATGCATCCTCAAAATAAGATTGGGGGATACTGCTGACCGCATTTTATAAAGCGGAAACCGAGACAAATTTGCATGGCCCAAAGCATCACAGCAAAAGCTTGGACCCTCTTGAATAGATATTTTCCTTTCCCTTTAGCAAACTTCGCAAAACTGGATAAAACCCAATTAGAATTTAGAAGCCAGACCTGCACTAACTAGTGACTTCAAAGATCAAGAAACATCCAGCAGCCAAGAAGCTGGTTAGAAGTCTAGGTGCAAATAATTTGTCTAATGCCACTTAACCCTTCTGTTTCCAAAAACCTCTCAATAGTAGTCACAATGCATACTCCCAAAAGAACTGGGACACTGCTAGCAGAAACCCAACCAAGTCACAGCAACAAGATCTGTATCCACTGATGAAAATCTTCCTTACATGCTTTACAAACACTACCAATCTCCAGTCTACTAGTAGCACACACTGGCTCCTTTCACCTGAACTGAGAAACCCAGATGAGAAGAATGACAAGTGGTATGTAGACCTACAAGCAAGAGACTCCTTATTTAGCTTAAGAAGCTATCAAGGAAGGATCATGTTCTTCTGGAAAGCCAAGAGATCAGCAGTGCAGACTGAAGCATAGTTGAGGATTTACAGATAAAGATAACATCCGAGGCAAATATTGAGAACTCCTTTGAAATTCAGATTTTAAAAGTCACAGCTTTCATGTCAGCTAAGGAGCACGTAAAGGAAAAAAATGCCCTGGGAGAAGAAGGGGAGAGAATGATAAAGCTATGCATGTGGCTTTAAACATATCATACCTCTCTTCCCCCAGGGCTCCCAATGACAAACAGCGTCTAAGATCCAGACTGATGCCATCCCTATTCTCAAACACACCTCCTGAGTCACTCAATTTCATATTTATACCTTCATACAAACCCTGTATGTTTCACACAACATCCAAGTATAATTCTAGTGTTCCTAAAATTAGATAGTATTACATCAGATAATTAATTGGAACAAATAATCCTGAAACAGCCACAGACCAGGAGAAAGAGAAAGCAGAAAGCCAGGAGATCTCTTCCCACCAGGAAGTAGCTTTATTCCTGCAAATGTACCACTAGCATTTGGGGGTCTCATTTTCTTGCCCAAAACACAGAGAAGCTAATGCTGACTTTAAAAAGATCAGAACTCTGACAGAAATATCAGAGTAAAAATAATGAACAGAGCACAAGGAAGAAAAGTGGTGACTTTATAGCTCCTGAGATCAACTGACGTCTGTGCATGTTTAAGCAATTAATTAGCTGTCTTGGTTACAAGGGTCATCAATCCTTAGGCACCACACTTAAAATAGCACAGTAGCCAGCATTATAAAGTTTCTAAAGAAACAAAATAATCTAGTTGTGTTGGGATTACGTACTAGCTCAAGCAGTTCCAGACACATTCAAGCAATAAAGCTGTTTGACTGTCAAGCAATAGTACACGTTGGCCCCCAGCTAAGTTGCAAAAACAGTAGAATTTGATTAATGGCATAAGCTGGTCACAACTCTCTAGCAGTTTCATTTCCCATTTAAAGCTTAGTGACAAGCATACTTTGTTTTCCAACACAAGTTTGGAAAGACATCCTTTTGCCTGAGAAAAGGTTACTTCTGTGTTGTCTTTTAGAGACACACACAAAAACAAACACAAAACCCCCCCAGTTTCTTTATTTCCTTCTCCAGCTGTCTGTCGGGAAAGGAGGCAGTGGTTGTTACAGGGATGAATGTATTATACACACCTCTCTCCCTACATACATTTCCCCATGATGTCTCTATTTCTAGCCAGTGAACAGCTGGTGTGCTGCAATGTTGAGGAAACTGATATTTCTCTTATTTCAATTGTTCATAAGAGCACTGTGAGAATTAATCCATGCATGTTTAGAAAGTATTCAGATCCTATGCTGAACAAATGCTGTAACACCACTAACATTTATACAGTCCATACTATCAGCAAATATATTATTTAAAAACTCTCACAGCAGCAGAACACTTACAAATTCTCTTGTGGATCTGTAGATTCTAGAATCAGTGCAAGATAAACATCATAGTACCTAGAAGAGACTGTCAAGTCCCAAGTGGCAATCAGTTGAGGCAAATGGATTCCTGGGATACAGCACAAGAGCGCTAACATGGGCCCACAATGGTGGGTGGGCCCAAAATGGTGGATGAGAAGCTCAACATGAGCCGGCAGTGCGCTGCGCTTGCAGCCCAGAAAGCCAACCGTGTCCTGGGCTGCATCAAAAGAAGCATTAGCAGCAGGTCAAAGGAGGTGATCCTCCCCCTCTACTCTGCTCTCGTGAGACCCCACCTCGAGTACTGTGTTCAGATGTGGGGCCCCCAACATAAAAAAGACACAGACCTGTTGGAGAGAGTCCAGAGGAGAACCACAAAATTAATCAGAGGGCTGGAGAACCTCCCCTATGAGGACAGGCTGAGAGAGTTGGGGTTGTTCAGCCTGGAGAAGAGAAGGCTCCGAGGGGACTTGATAGCAGCCTTCCAGTACTTGAAGGGGGCTACAGGAGAGATGGGGAGGCACTCTTTACCAGGGAGTGTAGTGAGAGGACAAGGGGTAATGGGTATAAGCTAAAAGAGGGTAAATTTAGGTTAGACATTAGGAAGAAATTTTTCACTATGAGGGTGGTAAGACACTGGAACAGGTTGCCCAGGGAAGTTGTGGATGCCCCATCCCTGGAAGTGTTCAAGGCCAGGCTGGATGTGGCTTTAGGCAACCTGGTCTAGTGGGAGGTGTCCCTGCCCATGGCAGGGGGGTTGGAACTTGATGATCTTTAAGGTCCCTTCCAACCCTAATCATTCTATGATTCTATGATTCTGTGAATACAGATCATCAAGACCACTACACAGGGCAAGACTCTTATGCTCTATACAGTTCCCTTTATTTCAAGGGGAATAAGCACACCTCATAGGAAGGGTTTTGTTTGGGGGCAGGTGTTTCTTTTGTTTTGTTTAATTAAAAAGGATAAGGCCCTTTAGGACGATTCATTAAGATTTGCAAACCCACTGCAGAATCAGTCCGGAAGAACTAATGCCATCACTTAGCTCATCACACTCCTGAGAACATTAATTATGTGGGGAAGTAAGGGTTTGACTGATTAGTCAAGGCAATTGCCAAGTCCAGAGAATGAGGATTAGACTTTAGAAGGCTCCTGTTCCCAAATCTTGAAAGAACTGGTTCTTCAGAAGTCAAGTTTTTACAGAAATAAATACTTTCATCTGCAAGTGTCATATTTGATCCAACTAGGGTCTTCTAAAATAAAACACCGTGTAATACTCTGCAGGACCACAAGTCAAATTAGAATTTTTTTTTTTTGTTTTTCTGTTTATTTTTGTTTAACCTGTATTGGTAATTAATATGTTAGACCACTGGCTCCTAAACTACTCCTTCTCACTGGTTTGTAAGTTTTTATCAAGAACAGCATTTCCAACCAGCAGTCTGAGAAGGAGCTGGCTGGCCTGTATGCAACTGATGACCAAGAAATTTTCCTCAGTCAACAGCCTAGGGTTTATCACTGAATGGTTAAAGGAACTTTTAACATGGAAGAATGCTTAGAAAAATACTAATCTGTGTGCTCCAGATCCGAGTGCTCTTCTCACAGCTTGAGTCTTAATGCCTAATTCTCTCTGATTCCCTTACTGGTGACACAGGCTAGCAAAGCACTTCAGTGTCTAGAGGACAAGTAATGATTTTGACATCTCCCCTGCCTGTACCAAAACGTGAAAGAATATGAAGAGAAGGAAACAGGTTTGAAACCAAGTCCACCCAGCTGCTCTTTAAACAACCACCACCAACAACCCCAAATAAGCAAGAGCCCCGGCCCTGCCTTCTGACCACGTCATGTCACACGTTATACCCGTCCCCGGTTACCGCCCAGCTCTCACCACACCCCGTGTCCCCCCACCCGCCATCGCGCCCCTCAGCAGCGCCCGCATCGGTGCCGAGCGGCGGCTGCGCCGCCCCGCGCCCTGGCGCCCTCTAGCGTCGCCTCTGGCCCTCCGCAAGGTGCACAGCTCCCAAGCGCCGGAGCCGCTCTGCCTCAGGCCCCGACCGCCGGCAGCCGGGGCTCACCCTCCCTTCTGCCAGACAGGCTCCAGGGTTCCTGTGTCTCTTTCTTTTTCTTCCTTTTTAAAGTTCCGACCCTTTTTCACCGCGAAGATTAATTAACAGTATCTCAAATTGATAGTTCAGTTTTAATAAATGCAGTCCACGTGAGGCCAGTGGCAGCTTGATTTTCAGAGGTGAAAAGGAACTATAAAGCACATCACTACGAAAAATCAGAGCGCAAGGTACATAAATCGAAAGTCTCAATAAATGACAGAGCTCTACTATATTTAATGTCTGATTTTATATAAAGCAAAGTGTTTATAGATGCATGGTCTTTCATTCACTCCCAAGTCTAGTTTTAAAAGTTGCTAATACAACTTTGCATAATACAAGTTTGCATAATACAAAGCATGCCTAACATCAGACAGATAACTCAAGTTTTATTTATAACAAAGCCAGCTGCACAAGCCTGCAGGCAAACGGGTCAGATTTTAATATCCCTTAATGCCACTGTAATAATTTTAAGCAGGTAGGAAGTAAAAGAAGTGCCAAGTACTACTGTGATGAGTTGGAATTAAAGGATTTCTAATCCCTCATTCAACATCACTAGCATCACAAGCAACACAGCTTCTAGCTTTATACTCATGCTGACTTTCAATGATGTGTCAAATGCAGGCACATGGTTTCATGCAACAAACAATAAAAAGACTATTTGTATCAGAACACCAATCTAGGACAACCATCTGGAACAGCAAATTAGTCTTTAATATTTATAGTGAACTAAGCAATAGCCATATAGTCAAAAGTTATTCATAAAACATCTGCTCTCTCACCAACACACAAAGAAATACCCCTTGAGCATATAAACAAATGGAATGTCAAAATGCACCTTTTGCTGTGAATTCCCTCTTCTGTAAGCCCCACCTGATTATCTGCTGAAGAATGCTCACTAACAGAATATACCATATACGTTGGATTATGACATTAAGGTGAATATTTACACTACATGCAAACACACATGTGCAGAACAAGAATTGGACAACAGGGGTACTACCACAGCACAGATAATATTTGGCATCCAAGAAATACAAAGAACAGGAAGCTTTTTTGGTTCAATGAACAAATTGGAAACATCAGAGAGAAGAAAAGCAAATCACTTCAGGCTTAGCTGAAAAGGTCCTTGTTTTTTGACCAAAAATTGCTCCCCCTCTCCCAACCCAATCTAGAAACAGTTCAGAACTGAGGGTTTTTTTTTTTAAATTCAAAGCTGAAAAGGGCCGAAGTGCTCAGTCAATGTCATCTTTGCTGTGGTATTCAATGACAGGGTTTACCCTCAGGTCCCCAAAGTTTCTGACGTATTCACAGGACCAGAAAGGCTGCATCCAAATGTACTGAGCGATGCAAGAACACCTCCAGTCACCTTTGAAAGGGTGCAGTCATAGGAGCAGGTCCAAAGTGATCAAAAAAAAAAGAAAAAAAATTTTTAACACTGGCCCTGTTTTGAGCAGTGAGTTGGACTGCAGACCTCCAGACCCCCCTTTCCAACCCAAGTTGTTCTATGAAAACATTTTGTTTCACTGGTAAACAGAAGTTCTTGTTTTCACTGACTGGGAAAGGCAACAATTTTAGAATAAATTAAGTGTTGAGACACTGTTAAAAATGGAAAGTCAAAATATTTTTATATTAAATGTCAATGTTTTTATGTTTGCCAATTCCTTTTTCATAAACATTTGCCAAGTTCAAACTAAATTCACAAATACATATTTCTGCACTTAACATAAATCTGCACTTTCCAGCTAATAAACTGTTCAAATGAAAACATTTAATCTAGTTCTACTTGGCAGCTGCTTTCAGCAATCCTACTGTAGAAAAAGTACAAAATGCTTGTGATAAAAATCTCTATTTGGAGAAACTGCATATAAAATTAACTATTTCAGGCAAAGCCTGTGGACTAATGTCCCTATTTTACCAATATCTATTTAGCTAATCTACTGACCACCATAAAAATATTCTTAACATCAGACATCAAAACCACCAACAAGTCTGTACCCTCACCCAGGAAGACTGGTCCCGATTATTTCAGATCTATGAGTTTCAGCTGACCCATATATCTGCTGTACAATGAGCAGCAATGTTCTGCAACACACCAAAGACGGCCAAGTTATTCTTATGGAATGCATTCTTAAAATGGTATGGATGTTCAGAGCATAGTCTCTTACAGAATGATCTCTAAAGAAACGAGTAGATTTTACATATAAATGACAGCAGAGATAGAGAGCTTGCCATTACCAAACTGACCTTAATTCTTTTGGTCTTCATACTGACAGATTTGTCAAAAATTCCTCCTACGGTCCCCCATGTCTGTTCATTGCAGAGATGGCTGCTGCAGCTCCATCACTGGCACCATACCACAGAGTAACATGGAGCAAATAAAGTCTTCCCTGAACAGATAATCACACTACGTTACCCAGATTCTCTCCTGGTGCCTCTCATCACAGCAGTGATTCAGCTCAAGCCTTCCCCAGTCACAGTTATTAAACATGAATGCTTCAATCCCCAGAGCCTCTCGGCAGGATGAAGCCTGGATGCCTCCATTTCTCCATCAGCCCCCATACAGAGAAACAGGCTGTATATCCAACACACCTGGCCTGACAGATTTCCTCTGAAAGATAAAGCACAAGGACATATTTTTCATGTAGCCTTCTCACCCCAAGCAAATACTGGGAAATACTTACAAAGTAAAATTCCAACAGTGCACAGGGAAATGCCTAAATAGCCTTACCAAGGCTTTGTCTGAGCCAGTTTTCAATTTCCTTCCTGACAGTTTCAAACCCCTTATTAACCTGACATGACTTGTGCATACAACCACAGCTAGCATAGGAGGCATTTATGTTGTTACATCCAGAGTTTACATCCACTCAAGGAAAGATGAATTTTTCTGGCTGCAAGACTGACACTAATGCCACACAATTTCTCTGGCTTGAGGCCAGAGCCCTTGCTGCACCTGTACCTTATATATTCAGGTAACATCCAGTCTCATGAGGACAAGAACTACAGCTAAAATTAACTCTCTGACTAGGTCTAGGACCTTTTGTCATTGGTATCAGGGGGGAAAGTGTATCACAGGCTGGGCTCAGTCTGGCTTTCATTACTACAAAGAGGGTTTCTGTTAGCCACCACTCTGAAGCAAAGGAAGTACACACATCTGCATGGGAACACATGGTGGGGAGATGTAAGCAAAAAGGAAGTTAACTTTCCTGATGTGGTGATCCTCAAGTTTCTCTACCACCTCTTCCTACTCCTCCTTCTCTATTTGAAGTATATCTTATGTCCATATGGGTAACACACTGGATGTGCAACAGAACCTCAAATGGTCAGAATATAGTGAACAGTCCTACCATGCAGTCTCTGTCATTCATAATGACAGAGACCCAACTGGTAAACCATCTCAACAAATGACTACAGATTGGCAAGACTCAGACTTTAATTCCATTATAAACCTTTAAAAAATTGAAATATTTGGGAGCAATATACATATTTATAACCATTTAGGTATCTGTGAAGCTTAATCATGGGGAGTCTTAAGATGCAGAAACAGTTCACAAAACTCTTGGAAAGCAATGCAGACAATAACTAGGACAAAGGAATAATCTGGAAATATGATAGGAATAAGAAGCTTTCTTTTCAAAATATACTTTCTTTCATATCCAATGACACTCAGCCAATCTACACAGAATATGAATCAGCTGGACATTAGCCACTCAAACAGTTTATGTAGCACCCTAACTATAGTCTAGGCATACCAATGGAAGGACATGGATCATGATTATCTTCCAATTTGACAATTACCAGAAACTATCAATTACCTTGTAATTTCAATTTTTATTTTCAGAATTTTCTCTCTACTTTCTGCACCCACCAGTCCCTTTAAAAGAATTCAGTGCATCAAATAATAAGGTGGGGGCAGGTGGGGAGAAAGTGTATTTCTAAAAGGCTCAGAGGGAAAACCTCAACATTACCGATAAATTGCATGAGCCCTTGGGAATATTCAAAATGTATTCAAACTTGCAAAACTCAAACACACAGAGCTAGTTCCAGCTGATGACTTACACTATCCTGTCACAATATAACAGATATAAGAAGTGACCTCAAAGAGCTTTATACTTAAATAGCTACAGACTACATGCGAGGCATTTCTCTTTTTCTTACTGAGGCATTACAGAACACAAAGGTAGGAGTCTGAATTCAAAGCAGCTGCCACAATGTGCCAAAAGAAGAGATACAATCTTAAAGAGCCAGGATCTAACACCTGCAGATGTTTTAGGATTACATAGTCAAATACACTTTGAAAGTAAATGCGAGATAGTGTTGGTAATGGCATTCAACTGCAGTGCTCTTTTTGTGAGGAAAATAATGAGTTAAAGTGTCTTAATTATATCAAATTGTTTCGCTATGAAGTTCATGCTGCACTTCTACGACCTGGAGGTGTCACTGGTGTGAGTTACAGTTGGAGTGACCCAGAGCAAATGTTGGTGATTTATTTTGTTAACTACATGGATAGCCAGGAGGAATTAATAAACTGAAAGCTAAAAAAAAAAAAAAAAAAAAAAAAAAAAAAAACACACCCAACTTCGGAACAACCAACTCCATCTGCTAAGAAAGCAACTTTTCTTCAGCCAGCCTGCCCAACTTGCTAAGACTCAAGCAAATCCCCTCTGTTCAGCACCTGATTTTGTCAGGACACAGGCATGAAAGTCACTTCTGCCCACTACACCAACACAAAGTCAAGGTTTAGGTAGAACCCAGAGGGTACAGTCAAGACTCATACATTAAACTTACATAATCATGATGCTTTGCACAAAATGAATTTTATCTTAAGAAATTAATTCAAGTACAGAAAATACGTTAGGTAAAACTGAGGCATATGGTCAGGCACTATCGTCCATAGTTCACATTAACTAAATATAGTAATCAACGTACTATTTAGGGATTTAATAAAATCACTGTTAGAGAAAAATGACTGCAATTTTGACAAGTCAAGCAGTCATTCCATGAGTGCCTACAGAGAGGAAGAAATGACTGAAACTGCCTACTCTCAACAGAATTCACAAAAATTCACTTTCAGTATTCATAATAAAAAGGCCCAAAAAGTTACAAAGGTAATATTTTTCTGTCATTTATGGTTTGAATGACAGTTTCAATAAGCTTCTGATTTACAGATCTAAAAAGGCTGAAACACATACCTTCACTGAGAAAAATAACCAAAGACCAACCCTTAAATTTTTCTTCTGTTTCAGGCCCTTTTCTTCTGATGTCTTCACCTCCATGTAATACCTTTGTATACTGTGTGGCCTAACAATGTTGCATGAATTTAGAAAAGCAAAGCATGCCTATGCTATGTTTAATCCCAACAAAAATTAGAGCAGTAATGTGCAGTTACTATTGACTTCCTCACAGAACAGCCAAAGTGCACAGCTTCCAAAAGGCTTGGTACAGCCTATAAATGCCAAGACTATTTCAAAATAATCTTCCTGAAATCCCAGCATCTTTCCATCATTTTACATGATGTTTGCATCCAGTTCTCTCAATTTAATCTTTTAGTTTGGTATCACGTTCTGCTTTAATTGGATTTTTATAAAAATAGTAATAGCAAGGTACTTACACAGCTGGTGTATACATGTGATGAGTTCTTCACGTGAAAGCAAAACTGTATTAATTTTACCAGAGCAGCAAGGCATGTTTTCTCAGCTGCTTTACTCCAGTGCCACAGGCAATCATCTGAATGCTGTGCAGGATTTTGCTTGCAAGGCTCTTCCACTTCTTGCAAAGCTCCCTGCATGTAGCGCTTGATTCCTAACACCATAGTGCCCAACAGTAAGGCTGTCGAGACAGAGAAATTTTGTGTATGTCTCTAAGGTGTCAAACAGGCTTATGATAACATAAGGTAGAAATCTCAAGTCAGTGAGACTTTTAGTAATGTGCAAAACTTCATGGGGCAAGGCCCTGCAAACCAATCTAACCAAACCTACTTTGTGTAACATCCCAGACTGAATGGCTCAGGATATCCCGACTAAGCTAAATTATTTACAATTCCCTTACCTTTTCTCTTGGAAGAACTAGCACTACTAGTTCTGCCTACACTGCTTGGCCTGTTTAGCACACCTCTGAGTACCAAAGACTCATACATTAAAATAATAAAAAGAAAAAAATTGTACAGATCATCTGGAAGACAGATGGGAAGCTGGAAATCAAGAGGGGCACAAGAAGTTAGCAAATGGGCAGGTAAAAAGATGAAGAGATATACTGAAAGTGGTGTAGAACAACATATTACAGTAGAACAGAGGAGAACATGCCCCCAGCAAGAACAATCACAAGATAACAAGGATAGGCTTTGAGGTAGAAAGACAGAAATACAAAATCGGTGACAAGAAAAAAAAAGACTACCTCATTTGAAAAGACCCTTGGTAATAAAGAAGCTGAAGGTATAACTGAAAATAAATGCTTTGCTAGATACACAGTCCAAACACTATATTTGAAGAGAGGGAAAAAAAGAAAAAAAACAGAGGTAGGAAACTGCTTTTTTAAAGCACAAAGCCAAGCAATAACAATAAACTGCAGGTCTTCATGATGAAAATAGCATTTACAAGTGACCTCCTGCTCTTCCTTGGAAGAAAATGAAAATAATGTTTCAGAGGGCAGAACAACAAAGCGAAGGATGGCAAGCAGCATCCTGGGCATTTCTAGGCAGCTCCACAAAGCACAGGTGAATGTTTAGTCAGCTCTCAAATACTGCCCTCTTGTTCACACAACACATACGAGCATAGCTAAGTCACTGTAACCTTGTCACATGTATGGGAGCAGCCAAAGAACAACCAAATAATCAGGAATGTGCACTACCCTGAACATGTGTATGTTTTTATTGGAGTGAGGAATGAAAGAGAGGGGTGTACTGAGAAAATTAACTTGCAGTTATAATCCTATATTAACTGCTGAATTCAACATGTCTTGCAGAGATTTAGATACTTGGATATTTATGTGAAAATTGTATGTGGGCTTACCTGTATTCTTATGCACACACTTAAAAATCAACCAAAGTAAAGCAACTGCAGTTTTTGCTGGGAAGGTAACTTTAGCAAAGTTGAAGTGCCAGATTAAAAAGACTCCTAACTTATAAAAAACTCCAGTTTGTTACACTGCAGAACCATGCTACTAAAAGAACAATCTAGTAAAACTCTAGAAAAGTTTCTAAATACTACTAGGGTGTCATGGATTTTCTAAAGCAAATAAGCGTGCACAACTTATTCTGCAAACTAGCCAGTCATGAGTCCATCTTCCGTACTCTATGTGCAGAACATAAAGCATTTTACCGAACCCTCCTGAAATGTAGTACACCTCTTCACAGCAGATTAAGTGGAAATACCACACCAGAGCTGGGGTCAAGCTCAGGGTAATTTCAGTGAAGTTGCATCCAGGCTTAATCTGTCTCATTAACTCTCGTGTAATGATGAACTGACGCAGCAACTTCAGTCAGTATAGTGCAATGCGCCAGAGAAGCAAGCAGGAAATATCTTGGCCAGAAGTCCTCATCTGACTCAATACTGATGTCCACTGCAGATTCTATTGGCTTCTCTAACAGAAAGGTAGATGTGCTGATCTCTTGGGCCACAAAGACTACACAATAAAAATTATCTTGACAAAATAGCAATGAATTTGTCATAATCCAAAATTGATGTTTCTACATTTGGCATGTGGAAAGTGTATTAAATGAAACTTTAGAAAGTGAGTGGACCCACCATGACACAGATAAAGTAGTAAGACAGCATGCTTGCTTAATTTACTTCATTGACAAAGCATTCAGAGGCTTCCTTTAAAGTATCGAAGTATTATACATAGAGCTAAAACAATAACAACAAACTGTATTGCATTTCAGGAGTCAGAAATAATTAAGTCATGCTGTGGGACCACTATGAAATTAACATAAAACTAACAACAATCACACAAAAATTAAGTGGTGAACTGATATGGTATTACAGAAGAGGAGTTACATCATCATGGTCTTTGAGATTTAACAAATAAGCTGATTTTAATTCAGAAGACTATTCAGCATACAAAGTTTATAACTCAGGCAAACACCTTGTGAGTGCCACAAAGCTGACTGACAGTGACTAGTCCCCTTGTGCAACTTTGCACTATTTAGTTTCTCTAAAAGCAAAGAAAAAATCTACCACCAAAACAGTGTTGCTATTTAAAGTGGAAAGAGTCTCCATCCTTTCTCCTGGTTTGTCAGGTACTAAACCAGTGCTGCCACCTGGTCCTGCTGAGCATTGCTTTGTTTGGGACAATAGATTTCCAATCACTTTGCACTAAGTTTGATCCTCTCACAAAGGAATTTTTCTTACATCTTATAAAGGCAATAGCAATATGTAAATACACCTGGTTTGTTGTTGGCTAAACTAACACTCAAGCAAGCAACAGTCTTTCTTAAGGCCTCAAAATGACAAAATCGAAGGTAGAAGTAGGTTCAAATTAATTCAAATGCAATGCTGGTGCTGCCTTGAAGAGAAACATCTTGAAAAAGAAGAGATATTAGAAAAATGCTCTCTACTTTCTGAAAAATCAGGCCATTTTAAGTTATCACATAAGCTAAGATCTTCCATTTTGAGATGTTAAGTAGCCTTTTTTCCAGCAGCCTGTCATCTTCACTTGCATACACTCTCATGCACCCAACAAGACTTGAAGCGTAATTTGATTGCAGTAAAAATATTCCTGCAGAAGTTAGGATTTTAACACTGACATTCTGACTAAGACCTTGATTTGACAGTTACATTTGAAAGACCTAATGTCTGTTTTAAAGAAAAAAGTACTAGAAGCAGTTGTCTTTTGTTTCCTGCTGACATGACAAATAATTGCAAGTGAATGCTGCTCTACATGTGAGCGCACAACAGTGAAATACATACCTGCTTGTAATTCTGGAAGTAATTTCAAAATAGGATTAGAGTAATTTATAAGGCTGACTTAGAAAAAAATAGTAGTCCCAATCCAAAATTAATGGTTTTGGGAAAAGAAGGGAAGAGATGAGGAAAAAACATGAGAAGAAATCCTGAAGTCCACAGGTACTATAGTAAATTCATTTGGTGTACAAGTTTTACTACTAACTTTTGGTGAAGAAAAGTTTCCTCCAAAGTGCCTTCATGAGAAAATCTGGAGAATAACATTTTAAAATGGCAAAAACCCAAAGACAACTAAATCAAAGCCACCCATGATACTGAGGTGCACAAATCTCCACAGCTATCAATATCTGCTTCACAGCCTTATCGGAATTTTCTTGCTTTGCATATAAAGCTTAGGAAGAGACAGAACAGTATTATGTATCTGTAAAACTTTCTTCAAAAACACTGTTGGTTTGGCCATCTTAAGGAGTGGTTTTACAAGACTCTTTCTTTCCCCCAAACCAGTGCTTCTGCCACCAGGATTGATATGAAAGTAGCTTCTGCCTTCCAAAATTATATTGGAAATAATCTGTTCTAGTTATCTGTTTATTCCCACAGATGCTGAAAATGCAACTGTTCTCTCCTTTACTATTCTACCCAGTCTGTGGCAGAAGGCAGGAGAAGGAGGATGACTAGCAGGCAGCATCTTACCTGCAAGACAAGGTAGTAGTATCCTGTAAAGTACTGTGTGACTCTAACACAGTAAAAGCTGTTTACACGCTCCACATGTAGGTGACAAAATGCTGGGTTAGATTTCTCTGCTTTTATTAGACAGACAGCCATAATCTATCAATACCATTCTTTTAACCCAACTTCAACTTTTCCAAAATTCATATAATCATAGAATGGTTTGAGTTGGAAAGGACCCCTTAAAGATCATCAAGTTCCAACCCCCCTGCCATGGGCAGGGACACCCTCCACTAGACCAGGTTGCTCAAAGCCTCAGCCAGCCTGGCCTTGAACACCTCCAGGGATGGGGCATCCACAACCTCCCTGGGCAACCTGTTCCAGTGTCTCACCACCCTCATAGTGAAAAATTTCTTCCTAATGTCTAGTCTAAATTTACCCTCTTTTAGCTTATACCCGTTACCCCTTGTCCTCTCACTCCACTCCCTGATAAAGAGTGCCTCCCCATCTCTCCTGTAGCCCCCTTCAGGTACTGGAAGGCTGCTATTAAGTCTCCTCGGAGCCTTCTCTTCTCCAGGCTGAACAGCTTTCAGCTTGTCCTCACAGGAAAGGTGCTCTAGCCCTCTGATTAATTTTGTGGCTCTCCTCTGGACTCTCTCCAACAGGTCCATGTCTTTTTTATGTTGGGGGCCCCACATCTGAACACAGTACTCCAGGTGGGGTCTCACGAGAGCCGAGTAGAGGGGGAGAATCACCTCCTTTGACCTGCTGCTAACCTAACATATTTGCTGTACTTGAATTAATTTCAGTATACTACTACTATTGTTAACAGTATCACACAGCAGGCTTAGAAACCTAGTGAAAAAAAGCAAGTAAGAGGCATGAGGTAGACAAGAGTTTGTGGGACCTAAAAGACAACTACCCTTTGCATACTAAACCATGCTTCCCTTTAAATAAAGTCTATGAGAATGCAAAATCTGCAGCAGACCACACAGCTCAGCAAAGCATTCCCCAACTGTATGTCAACATTTCATTTGAACAGAGAAGCAAAAACTAAACAAATCTTTAAACTGTTGGAGTCGCTAGAGGCAGAAAAATTCTAATGCCTACATCTGCTCTAATTTAGAGTAAGTACAACTTCATTAGAGACTTCTACAGCCTCTGGAAACAACAAAACCCCATCTTCTACAGGAACAACAGGAAGAATCCCAATGAGATTAGCCAGTCCTGCACCACTTTTAGACCAGTCACCCCTCAGTTTACCTGCAGGCATCTCAGATGCCACAGCAACTCCCCAGTCCACCAGTGAGGCTGAAACACTGGAGAGACTATTCACCAATAGTCTAACAGTCTTTAATACTGCAATAGACCAAGTTAATCAAAGAGACAGTAATGCTGATTAACTTCCTTTTGTTCATGGAATTGCAATAATAATAGACCGTAATATTATCAAAGTTACTGTCGTGCTTCTTTGGGACCCCAAAGAAGTTAAGATCTATTTGTGCACCACAGCTGAAAGGAGGTGAGATTATTAATTGATTCGATTTAAATTGCCAAATACATTACACATTGTCTTCATATTTAACAGTTATTTGGTTTGGCTCTTCTGGAAATAATGCTTTGTACTTACAAATTTCAGGTACTTGCAATGTGATCTACATTTGGCCATCTCTCCCCTGAGCTAACATCACCTCTACAAATGATGAGTTTAACACTATCCCATGTCCCATTTCAGTGCCCTGGGCTTTTTCCCACCTCGCCTATGCTAGGTTCTGAGGTGGGATTACAGGTCTCAGCATTGACTGGTTTCTTGCTGTAGGGTCTGTGAGCAGAAACCAGACATCATACACAAAAGCAAGACAGCTTACAAACATTGTTCACAGAGGGAATCACTGGAAAGGAAAAAAAGAAGTGAAAAGAAAAAACAAACAAACAAACACAGAGGACCCAAAGGGGATAGTATCAGTGGTCATTATCATCAACAGTCCAGCACCAGGATATTTAAAAGCATTTGTAACCAAGCTTAAGAGTGATTAAGCAAGTAACTGTGCCAGAATAGATTTGAGCATTGCAGGGAAATATTTTGTACTATTATTTCTCTAGTATGACACAGTAACATTATTTGTATGTAAAGACATTCTGCTCTGATATATATATATATATATATAAAGGATAGATGGATTATCCCTGAACTATTACAAAACACAGACACTAATATCTACTTTGTGACCAAAGCTGATTTGTGTCTGTGTGCAAGTACTCACTAGTCTTCAAAACAAAACCAATAAATTTTGCATAATATTGCTACCACTGTATCTACAAACACCACACAACTGCATATCAGGTGAAAGAATGCCACAGTTTCTTGGGAATAACAATCTATGCATGATCAAAATACAAAAATCTACCCCTTTCAAGATGTCCTCATCACACAACTGAAGATAATTAGATGAGGATAATATACAAAGATCTTTTGGTAAACAGAATAACCACCCAGATAGGTCACACCACAACAGAATGGTTACATTGCCAACTACATCTGTCTTCCCATTTACAGCCAGCTTCCTCATTGACAATCTGAATAAACCTACAGGTACCCCTTCTGATGTGCAAACCATGAGAAAAAGCACTTTGCCTGAACAGCCCAAAGGCAACACTTCACCTGCCTCTCCATGCATAATTTAACACTACACCGAGGATCTCAACTCTGTTTCTTGAAGTTTTTCACTCCCTTTAGACAGCATATTCTACATAAAAGTGCAGTAAGCCAAGTTTATATATGTACACATGTATATATAAACACACATATACACAAATTGACTTTTTGTATTCCTGTTGCATGTTCAACTGACATCTTGGTACTGACAAGAGCAAACAGTAGTAGCTTTGACACCAGCTTCCGAAAAGACCAAAACTTCTGAAATGGTTTCTCATTATTTAAGCAGGATGTTTTCGCAGTGGGTTCACAAACATTTCGAAGACAAGCGACTGTACTTCTTCAGTTGTTCTAAGGGTGGCACCTTACACCTACACGGCAGACTTTTTATGGATTAGTACCTTTCGCAAACACTGATAAAAGCAAACTTCAGCATCTTAGTCATCACAGGCTCTTACAGTAAGTTTTGAAGTTGTGTAAACATTAACAGTAGTTTTGAAAATACATTCTCTCCCCACAGACTGATCAGATTCTTTGCACTAGCATTTCTGCTACTCAAAAAAAATACCTCCCTGCCAAGACAATCATACACACTTGTTTTAAAGATCATGTTGTAAGTAACATCGGTTTTTGGAAACTTCTGAGAGCTTTTCATAAATTTAAACCACCTCCTTAGGCTTCCAGAAGGATTTCTAACATTTTCTAGAAGCTACTGCCACCTCGGGAATGTGTGTTGGTTTCTGTGAGAAAAGTACCTAGAAGACATCAACATACAGCTTACTTACTGTTTTAGTGTTTCAATAGCCAGAGATCTTCGGGAAAAACAGACATGATCCACACCCACTGGGCAAAGTGCTATTTCTAATATAATGCCCACGCGCAAGGAGAAATAGGTGCATATCTCTACACACACATTCACATGCATTTAACCTGGATGCAGTATTTCCTTAGGCTGTACACATTCACTTGTCACTTATGAAAAGCACTTCGGAAATCCAGAGACTTTATCTTGCTTCCCCTTCCCCTCCTCTCCTGCCCACTTCAGCAGTAAAATTACACTGAGTGGTTGCACAATCTGCTTCTCAACAACCAGCTGCACACAGTGCATTTTAGAAGAATACAGAAAAACAGAATATCACCAAATCATCTAATATAATGATATAGCACACACAAAAAAAAACCTCAAGCACTGTTGAGAGACTCAAACTTTATTACTGTCAACATCAACTGATTTCAGTTGTTACAAGTGGAAATTGTTTCCTAATTCACCATCTGTGCCACTACTCTCTCCTTCATTGTAATGCTATGAAGATGCATTTCACTATGTCAGACCATAGCTCCTAATCAGTATTCTGTTCCCCTCTGCTCTCACTCTTCAATTACTTTTTTCAGAAGTATTTTACAAAAGCTCTGGTCTAAGTATTCATGGCAGCTTTTTAAATCCCCAAACTACTCAAACACAGTTATTCCTTGCAATTACCTAAGCAGTCCACAGAGAATAGGCAAATTAAATCAAATATCAGAACACCACCAACAACAGGAACAACACCACTGGTTATGGATAAGAAAATTATACTTGTTAAGATTTTAAAGTATCACATTGGATGAGGTCCTTTATACTGGTGATGGGCTTCGTCACTTTGAGCAAGTCATAACCTTTACACTATAGTGGAAATCAACTCAAATACTACCAAAAAAAAAATAATCCACCAAACCAAAAGCACCCAAACTAATGAATAAAAATAGAATTTTGATAGGGGAGGAGAGATGAGAGAAGTAAACAGATGTGCCACCTGACACAAGCTATCCCATGAAGTAAAAAAAAAATGCATCACAGCACAATGTATGTCAACACAAACACAAAGTTGTTTTTAAAATCTTTTCGTCCACAAACCTACAAGCTGTTCACATTTTCATATAGACTCCAAAAATCTCTTTCCTCTAAGCCAACATCACTTAATGCATCTACTGCAAAAGATTCTCTTTACCTAGCTCAGAATTCGAAAAGTCTGCATAGGCCTCTCTTTCAGAGTTTGAGTTCCTTTATCCAAAAATAACACTCACTTTCCTTTTAGTCCAAACTAAGCATTTTCTTTCAATTAGCCCATGCAGACAGCGCAACAAAAGACATACATTTATGAAAAGTGGTAAACACTGGCAAAAAAAAAAAACAACAGCCCAAACCCTTTATTATCATGTTTCTCTTATAAGTGCCTCAATTATTGCATTCTGCAGTTGTCTTAAATCTGTTCCCATTATGTTCCATACTTGAAATCCTCTTTGAACAATCATGAAAACTACACAAACAAACAATTACTTTTTCCCCTCTTCCAAAGCAAATATTTATTTTTATAAACTGCCCATTCATTCTTGTATAAAATGAGACTTGCGGAAGGCTAGGACAGCACTTGGAGTCCAGACCCTTTTGTCTTGCTCTTTCACAACCCACGTACATGGTTGTCTTCAGACTATTCGGGTTCTGGACAACCTGAAGAATTGCCAATTTCCATCAACAATGCCAGTTTACCATTATGCCAGCACACACCAGGACTTGTTGCCTCTGCTTTTACCATAAAAGTACTTATGTATTTGTACATCTACAAAGCAAATTAAGTTAGTGAAACACTGGAACATGCATCTAAAAAAAAAAAAAAAAAAAAAAAAAAAAAAAAAAAAAAAAAAAAAAAGAGAATTGTCCAGCTACATAAATATTACATTGAGAACAGTCTGCGTGAGTAAAATGCCAGACTGTTATTTCAGGTACAATGGAAACCTAACCAGTGAGATTAACAAGGTATAAAAAACCCAGATACATAGTTAATGAATGGAAATCATTAGCTCTATGTTTCACACTTAAATTCCCATTTCTTTCCTCTCCCACTGCTCAACCATTTTTACCATACACATAAAAAGTGACAGATATACAGTGTACAGAAAATTTAGTGCATTTTTAAAGAATTTATATGTATTAGTGGCTTATTGCTCTGGACTTCTGTTTTCATCACCATAGTACGTTGGCACCCAAACTGAGATCTTAAAAGAAACTTCAGTCTTGCAACATCTCCCCATCTGCAAAAATGTTTCTCTTTCTCAAGGATTAACCTCATTTCATTTGCCAGAAAGTGCACTGTGAGGAGGAAGTAGATGACCCTGGGAGGCTTGCACACCTATACTTTCTGAAGGACAAGGAGACTTAATAGCAGCCTACCAGTACCTGAAGGGGGCCTACAGGAGAAATGGGGAAACACACTCAGGGAGCGTTGTGAGAGGACAAGGGGTAATGGTTATAAGCTGGAAAAGGGTAGATTGAGATTAGATATTAGAAAGAAATTTTTCACTATGAGGGCGGTGAGACACTGGAACAAGTTGCCCAGAGAAGCTGTGGATGCCCCATCCCTGGAGGTGTTCAAGGCCAGGCTGGCTGAGGCTTTGAGCAACCTGGTCTAGTGGAGGGTGTCCCTGCCTTGGACGGGGGGGTTGGAACTCAATAATCTTTCAGGTCCTTTTCAACCCTAACCATTCTGTGATTCTATGACATATTCCACAGTTTTCCTTTTCCAAAATCAAAAAATGTCTTAGCAAGGAACACTGCACTAAACAAAACTTAGAGACTGACTGAATATATTAACATAAAGTTAATGGCCCTAAAACTACACAAGAGTAAAGTTAGATAAGACAAAAAGAAACAGCTTTGTAAAATTAAAAGTATTTTGAAGAGAAAGTACTAACTAAAAAAGTTATGAAAGGACAAAAAAAGGAAGACTAAAAGCCAGATTAAATACTTCTTCCAGTGAAACAGCACAGGAAAGAAGTCTGCAGCAGTTTTAGCACAAGTCTGGTCACTAACAAACATAGCCCCTCAGATTTACAGATGGGAAATGCAGAAGGGGAAGTGACAGCACTGGGGACGAACACTAGTGTATACATCGGTACCCATTTTTGTAGCATACCTTTTAACATAAACATTTAGGTTAGAAGGGACCTCTTGATCTCATCTAGCCAACAGCTGTGCTTGAAGCAGCATCACCTAGAGCACGTTGCCCAGGAGGATGTGCAGTTTTTGACATCTCCAAAGAGGGAGGCTCCACAACCTCCCTGGGCAACCTGTTCCAATGCCTGAACACCCTGACAGTTAAAAAAAAAAAAAAAGTGCTTTTTAAATTTTCATCTGGTGTTCACATGGAAGTATTGTTTTTTTAAATTTGTGCCCATTGGCTTTTGTCCTATCTCTGGGCACTGCTGAGGAAATCCCGTCTCAGACTTCTTTACTACCTCCCAAATCCACCTCTTCTGCTCCTCTTTCTTTCCCCAAATCATGTCTGAGATAATTTAGGAGGTTCTCATTCATCTGTGCAAGCCTCCTGTTGCTTTTGTTCAATTTTCTACTTGTCAGGATAGACCTTTCTGAGCTTGAGGAACTGATCCTTGAATATCCACTAGCTCTCCTACACCCTTCTTTTCTCCAGGGCTGTGTCCCATGGGATTCTTCCAGGCAAATCTCTGAAGAGGCTCAAGTCTGCTCTCTGCAATTTTAGTGCTCTTTGCTCTGCTCCCTCCACCTAGGATCCCAAATTCCACCATTTCATGGTGGTCAGAGCAGCCAAATCTGCCTCAAATTTTCACATCCACAACCAGCTCCGTCTTGTTTGTATCAGGTCCAGCAGAGCACCCTTCCTTGTTGGCTCCTTGATCATCCGCATTAGGAAGTTGTCATCAACACACTCAAGAAATCTCCTTGAGCCATACTGTATTGATCTTCCAAAAGATATGCTGGTCAAAATCCTCCAAGAACCAAGGCCTGTGAATGCAAGGCTTCTTCCAGTTGTTTGAAGGCAGCTTCATATCTTCCTGATCAAGAAGTCTATAGCAGATACCCACTACAACACCATCCGTACTGGTCTGCCCACTAATCTTCACCCATAAACACTTGGCTGAGTCTTGACCCATCCCAAGGCAGAGCCCTATGAGTAACAGCTGCTATCTCACATCAAGGACAACCCCCTCTCCTTGCCTTCCCAGCCTGTCCTTCCTAAAAAGGCTGTATCTCTCCATTACAGCACTCCAGTCATATAAGCAATGCCCCCTTGCCTCCCTGATCCCAGTGAGGTCATAGCCCTGTAACTGCACACAGCCTTCTAACTCCTCCTGGTCTCAAGCAAGTGTGCTGTGTAACTGAAGCACTCCCCACCTTCCCAGGAAGTGGCAAGACAGTGCCCCACATGCCATCAAGTGCAACAAGCATGGTAATAATCAATGACTTCAATACAACTACATAAGAAATATTGCCTTTCAACAGCTATTAGCTCAGTCAGAAACATATCAATAAAGAGAACTAGCACAGCATATTACTCATGTTTGCTACTAACTATAAATAGAGGAACCTGACGAGTTCAGAAGGGAAAAGAGAGGCAATAAGACAAAATGATGACATGAAGAAAGATGAGTCCTAAATCTCAGCAAAAAAGTGATAACATAAAATATACCCCACAGTAAGATATGAGTACATGTGAGGGAAAGCAGACAAAATATTTGGTTTATGTAACAGATGTGACAAGATGCTAAGACAGTTTAGGGCATTATTCTTCATCTAACAGACAAAAAAGTATTGTACAGATTTGGATGGATGTTTCTACATGCCCCCTGTTAGAGAGAAAGTCAGCAAAACACAGCACAAGAGAGGAGTTTCTGTTGCCCTTCTACAGGAGCAGAGCTCTGGCTTTTTCCTCCAAAGAACACTGAAGACAATTGATTAAAGGACAACATAAAAACTGTAAACATGGAAGGGATAGCTGGATTCTTCTCATGGCAGATGTTGAATGGGATACAAATACGCTCTTCCACATACAATTTTAATTAAAATTAAAAAAAAATATTTTAAAAGTTGAGTTTGATCGATACAGTCTACAGAATGATTTAACTGTCCCTCTTACCGTCCAATCTCTGATGTCAGCTCCACATGGACTGCCTAGGAAATGTCTGTTACACTGCATGATGGGCTGTACATCAGAAGGCTTTTCTCAAAATAGAAAGTTTAGCTTTGCTTATCAAAATTTTTTCCCTTTCACTCTCAAGGTTATGTTTAGACTGCAGTTTAGACTACATCATGGTCACGATCGTTGTCATAAGTACTGGCAATAACCTGGCAGAAGGCTGTTCATTGTAGACTAAGCACAGAGGTCTTTTTTTTTTTGAGCCTCTTCTAAGTCTCTGCTGTGTAGACATATCTGCCACACCCATCCACATCAGTATGCCAGCAGTAGCCAAGCTAACCTGAAATGAGCTAGTCTAAAGCTATCTTGGGAACCAC
This sequence comes from Pterocles orientalis, assembly GCA_011057875.1. Classification (NCBI taxonomy): domain Eukaryota; kingdom Metazoa; phylum Chordata; class Aves; order Pterocliformes; family Pteroclidae; genus Pterocles; species Pterocles orientalis. Next base: position 1,395,014 of record WKFP01015051.1, on the reverse strand, counting down.
AGGATTCCCCTGGAATCCACATGGACTAGGAGAGTGTTTGCCCCTCAGCAGCTACTGAGGTTTGCTGTCTCTGCTATTTTCATGGAAGCTGCTACAAAGGGAGCACCCCAGCAGTACAGCCAAGTGCAGTCTAAATGCTTCCCCAGATGGCCTCCAAGGATACAAGGTGAAGAAAGTAATCGTGTTGCCGCAGAGGCCCCACAGCTTTCCTCTGGCTGCCAGAAGAGAGTCTGAAGGCTCAGCACTGTGGTACTTCACCTTTTTCCCTAAAAAGGGAAGTGTTTTCTTACTAACTTAGTTCCTAACATGACCAACATGCAGAAACATATCTGTAAGCCAGCCTGGAGTTCTGCATTCCTGCTAAGAGGCATAGTGAAGTCAGTCCCAATTACTCTCTGATAACAAGTTTCCCCCTTTGTGTGAGCAGCAGCCACTACGGACTTTACGTTTCTGCTCTGCATGTACAGGTTTCAGTCAGTGAGCTAAAAGATACACTCTACTAATTATGAATAACATACAGCCACAGACTCAGTTGAGCTGCTTGAGACCAGCACATGTGTGAAAGAGCCAGGCCTCTCCAACACTTACATGCTGTGGTGCTTTTAGCCTTGCATTAAGTAAAACCCCTGACTCGCTGCCATGAAAGACCAATTTCAGCTTCTGTTGAAGATCACTACAGTAGTAATAAAATAGTACGGCAAACTAGAGGGAAAGGCTCCAATTGTTTTCCAACTTTCAAGTGATCGTCAGTATTTATGTTGCTATAGATGGCACACACATGCAGATAGAGTTGAATTATGACTTAATATAGATGAATTATTTTTATCTCTTAAGAAGTGTTATTTTGTTAACTGCAAGCAATCAGTAAGAAGAATGTGTAATATGACTACTGCTTTCACAGAACCACTTCGCTTTTGTCAACATTTTCATCCTGTGAAGTGTCACCACACTGCCCACTAGGTGCATTTTAAAAACACCGCTGACCCCAGCCAAGTAGAGACAAAGACTTGTGCCAGGCTCGCTCCGCACAAGAAACGCGCGCGGGCACTGTGTCACTAGGTGGAGCTCATTGCCCACTAAAGCAACGAAACATTACAGGATTTTATAATAAAGCAGGAGTTGGAGAAACAGTGTAAATGAACCAAATTTATATTCAGACAAGCTATTTGGGTTGTTTGCTTTCCCGTTTCACTTCCTAAAATGGTTCCTTATGTTCTTAACAATAAATCATGACAGATTGATAGGACACAGAGAGAGGAAATGGAGGCTCAAAGGTAAGCCTCCTTTCCTCCGTTCATTCTAGTTTATGCATATAATCCCCATAGTTGACTGATCCCCATACAAAGGAATTTATGCCTTAACTGCTTGTTTCTGGGGTTAATCTTTCCCACCGAGGTAAATTAAATTATAATTCCTAGTTTATTCGATGAGAAAACTGAAATCTAGAAAGCTCAGGGCTAAACATCAAAATGTGAATCTATTTTTGAAATCCATTCAATAGTTGCAGTATATACTCAATACATTCCAAGCTTGAGCTAGAATTATGAATTGTTCAGGTCCTACAAAATTAAACTTCAGTAGGCCAGATCTCCAAACAAATTTACAAACTCCTATTGATTTCACTAGTAAGCAAACGTCTATAACCTTTGAGGATTCACACCTAAATAATCTGCCTGAGTTTTAAAGCTTTGCTAGTCTTTGGAAAAGATCTAGGTTTCCAGTCCTTTGTCCACATCATAAAAATACCTTTTCTTAATACTACCAATGGTACATGTGTCCAAAAAGGATTCCCATCTACTCTTAATTTAAAAGACCAGGATGCAGTGTAGCAAGACTTGGACAAACAGGAGATGCATCTTCCCTCAATATCTTCTTTAACAGTGCATGGGTGCAAAGAAAGGGCTTTAGTGCTATTCTGGACTGCAAAGAAACAGTGCTGAGGGTATAGAGGTGTTTAAAATAAGAAAACTCTGCCTAAAAAATTGATGCTGTTTGAAAGGTTTGTAGAAAACAGCATTTCATGGTTAATGGACAGCTTTCCAAACGCTCATGTAGCCTCACTTGCAGTTTACACAATGTCTTACAGCCACTTAAAGAGCAGCAGAAAGGACACAGTGCAAAAAGGCAGTAATGTCTTTACTCTCCATGCGCTGCTTTCACAGTAAAATGCTTCCTAAACTGCAAAACATGTAACCAATGCCACTTGAGACATCGGTGACTCTTTTCAAAACCTGACAAGCATATCCAGGAATATTTCACATCAGACCAGTTTAAGTAGATAGTAGAAGAAAACTGAACAAAACCCAAAAATCGTGTCATATTGGACTCTTCACCTGATCTAGTAATTATGCACAGATTCTGATGCAGGTACAAAGGAAAGTTGCTATAGGCAATCACAGAGGAATCTGAGCATGTGAGAAGCATCTAAGCCCCTAGGATGGAAAGGCTGGCATAAAAATTAAATGAGTGCAAGACTCATATCTCCCCTATGTATATTCTATTCCATGATAAGAAAATTATAACCTAATCCTAGATGCACTTTTATCCAGATGAATTTTCTGTTAAGGAGCTGCAGTTAAGCTCTTTGCCTTCATGCTATCTTGCGGTAATGAGTTTCACTGCTTAGTTATGAAACATGACAAAAGCATTTTATTCTATCAATTACTGTTGAATCTGCTGCTTTTCAGTTTTAGTTCCATGTTTCAGGTTCTTCTATTACTTCAAGAGAAAAAGAGCACCCCATGTCTCTGCTTAGCACCAGTCGTTACTCTGAGTAGCTCTGTCATCGTCTGCCACTCACACCCTATCCAATTCGTACATTCTCAGTCTCTCCTACGACTATGATTTTATTGACAGCCTTTTATCATCACTTGTTTCTGAAAGAAAAACTAGACAAGACTATACTGCCAGCAGGAATTTTCCTACTGTAGCTAAGTTTTACTTAAACACGTAAATATGTTTAGAATCACAAAATATTAAAGATAAAAAAAGATGACAACTGGTTTCATCAAATGGGAGGAAATGCCTCATTATTATTCACTGTTCATACACTTTCCAAACTACAATCGAACATTAAGCATGGTGAGAGTTTATACTATATATGTAGTGAACTTGCAGCTAGCAAGCAAGCTTTAATCCACTTGATCTAGTATCCTATTTTTGACTGTGACCATTGCCAGAGGCAATGACACAGCTACAAGAAGAGCAAGAGTGGCACACTGTTTTCTACATCAGCTTTCTTTCCAAAATTTGTTGTTAGAGGTTGGCTATGGAATGTGAGGCATCATATTGCCCCCTAACCTCTATGATAAACAGTGAAATAAAATCTAAAAACCTATACAGAAGATTGATGCTTTCAAACCTCAATAAATTCTCAACTGAATTATTACTACAGTTTAATCAATTGTTTGAAAAGTATTTTCTTTTATTAATTGTGCACTTTCTATACTTTCATTTTTAGCAGGATTTTGTTAGGGTTTTTATTGGTTTCTTAAGGCTACATTTCCTGTATCATTATTCATTATTTTAAATATTCTAGTCCTTACTTTCGGCTCAAAAATAGTTAGTCTTAAAAACTGAAAAGCTTTTTCACATCCTATCTTCACACAGTTCCACAATTTGAAATGCCTTGGTTTATCTAGAAACAAAATCTCAGATTTTCAGAAACTGAGAACTAAGTATTTGTAGAAGTAAATTAGTTCACAGAAACTACAGGTACAGAGTAGCTCTAAAATCACAGAGAATCCCCTCCTCAAAGCTAGAATTCCACGCAGTTGGAAATTTGTTCTTCTGCAACTAGCTGGAGCAAAGAAAGTAGCCCTTAAAAAAAAGAATCATGCCTTTAAATGCCTATCTCCCAGACCCTGCGAGTTTTAACATCAAAACCTGAAACTGCTGTGCATATTTACACTTAATAACTAGCTGGAGACTTGAAATGGATTTTGTCCCTGTATTTTCTCCTCCCACATTTAAACTCAAACCTGTAAGGCTTTTCCAAAGAAGAATTTTGATTACTCCAGCCTCCGATGGCTTCTTTTTCCTTCTGTTTCCTTATCCTCAAGGGGAATAAAGGGCAGAGAATAAAGAGGCCTTTCTAGTCCTTTATGTTTCAACTCAAAATAAACATTAATAAAAGACCCTGGAGTGCTGTGAAATGGAAGGAAAACTAAATAAAAATTGAAGAGTGGCAGTAAAAAACCCCTACAGACCTGTTGGCATCTATCCAGCATTAACTTATTCAGGATATATGAAATTTAAAAATTACATAGTATTTGAATATTACTGCTTTTTAGCCTCATGTTCTGTTTCCCTGCTCCAATAGCCTTTTACCTCACTTTATGCCAGAGTCACAAGAAGAGAAAAATCTATTCTATAAAGCACAAGATTATTTCCAAACTAATTTCTCAGTCCTCAGCCTTCATTCAGGGTCACATTTGACAGGTAGCCACCGCTAGACATCAAGATTTCCAGTAGCAGAGAGTGTGGGTAGGACTTCCTGAAGAGCTCATCCTGCAGCATGTTACTCCTCCTCCAGGAAAGGACCTGTTTAGATTAGGTCACTATAAACTCAATTACTTGAAAACTAAGCCACAAGTCTAAATAAAAGTTTTATTTCTACCTCCAAGACAACTATATTCACACTGAGCAGGCATTACCAGTCATCTAAATGAATTCCAAAGCACTTACACTAATTGGTTAAATGAATCACTTCACTGCATCCACCTCCTAGGTGAAGCACGATGCACACTACAGTATAATGCAGCAAGTAAAGACTGTCACTACTAAGGGTAGACAAAGAAGGAAAAATTGAACGTTTGGAGATGAGTGATATCTTTTAACCAAATATCATCCTCACCAAATTCCAGTGAACAGAGACAGATTTGCATTTTCAAGCCACACAGGTAGCTATTAAATGAGAGGACAGTCACACAGTAAACCAGCATCACAGCAGCATTGTTCCAAGTATACACTGTATCAAATCATATTAAAAAATAATTTAAAAATATGAGGTGCTGTTACTATCTAGGTATCTGCAGTATCCACAAACACTACCATGTGCTCTTCTCAGCTGCAGCCAGCCTTACTACGCATTTATCTCCTCTCTGCCCTAGACTTGCCAGGGCCATGCAATTTTCCTTAGCACAACATACAGCAGCCTAGGCATGGGTGTCTCTCATCACTTAAAACGTTCTAGTTTTATCTGAGAACCTGTATAGGACTGGCAAATATGACAAAGAACGCGAGGTAAAGCCACTCTTTTCTGGAGTACTAAGTGAAGGCCTGGCAAGTTAACAAAGGATATGTAAAATTACGCCATAGACTGCTCTACAGTCAACTAAATCCCATCCCTATTCAGCTATCCCAAACCAACGGTTTGGAGAGCCTAGAAACAGCTTGCACTACTTCTCCACTCCTCCAGCTGGCAGCACTCCTTCCAGCAGAGCAGAGGGAAGAAAAATTGCTGTTGCACAAGTAGAGGTGATCAGGCTTTGGGAAAGCAGCTCATGCAGAAGGGGGCAGTCCAAGGAGAACACTGATGTTGACTGTTGTTTTTGGAGAAGGAACCGCATGCCTTCTATAAGGGGGGGAAAGATGAAATGAGCCCTCTTGTTCATACTTCATTCTGGAACAAAAGTACCCCAGTGACAGGTTTTGAATTTATGAAATCAGCTGGGGCTGAGGGGCACTGGCTTAGGGCCGAAAGACATGCTTCTCATCCAGCCCACCACTCCAGATTCTGGTGACATAATCTAACTCGACGGTAGTACAATGGGTTTTAGTATTGGTAGTATGAAACACTGAAAACATATGCCTCCACAGCTGAGTGGAATGCAGTCAGCCGTGGCATCACCAGCAGTTTTCACCAGCAGTCCTACAACTTAAAACAAATGCAAATTTTGAAGCATCTCAACCATGCTGACAGACTATCGAGTCTGACAAGATCACAACTCTGGTAGGAAGAGCTATAGACAATTTAGGGGGTAAAAATATGCAGGTTCCCACTCTGAATGACTGGCTTGGAAGAAATCGGTGAATTTTAATTTCAACACACCCATGCACTCAGAGTAAGGCAAGAAAGACTTGTAAAATCACAGGCTGAATTGGTACTAGTGGAATACATAATGTTTCTACAGAAATTCCTGCACTGTTTTTGAAGAGAGTTGCGGGGGGGGATCGTGTTTTGGGTTTTTCTTTAAATGTAAATCACTTTTGCAAGACAAAGTTCAAATTCAAGTCTACTTTTTGTCAGCAACAGTCCAAACACAAGCACAAATCTATTGCATTTCAGTCCTTCCACTTCTCTCTTAACTTCCTCATTTCTTTTTTTGCAGTCCAGTCTGAAGAGGGAAATTCACCACTGTAAGAAATACTAAGATGCATTAAATCCTCCTGCCTGCAAAATGGATGGTCCGCTCCATCTGGCTCTCCAAGCACAGCATTTTGTTCAGCAATACACAGTGAAGAGTTCACCTTGAGTCCAGAGACCATTTCATGCATGGGAAACATCAAAAGCTACCTCAGTGACAACAACAGGACTGTTAGACAGGGATCTACCCAAATGGGTATACACTGATGCTCTAGAGGGGCCAAGGATGAACTGCACAACACTGTTCTCACAAAAGAAGAGCACTGTTGTGAGAAACAAGACCTTCAAGTCTCTTACACATGTCAAGAAGACTAATTCTAAGTCCCTGGGATCCTAGAACCAGAACAAGAACACGCCCCAACAGCATCCAGACTAAGAAAGGCAAGGCACCAATTCAAGTTGTACTACCTCTTCTTACAGAACATGACCTCACAGGCTAAAATACAGACAACAGTGCAGCACCACCTACAAAAGAAACAGATACTAACAAGAAGGTATCTGTAACAATTTATTAATTGATATACTATAGACTGACATCTCCATGTAGTACACTGCCCTGTTAAGTCTGCCTGAATTGTTCAAATATTAATTTAGCTGCATTGTTTCCTTGTTATTCTTGTTCTAAATCAATAAACAGCTCTAGGGGCCTTTGGTTCTGTTAGCAACAATTAAAAAGATAAAATATAATTTGAAATAAATACATAATACACAACAGAAGCTTTTGTTCCTTCCCAAATGCAGCTTAAAACAAACAAGAGGCAACAAAAGAGTGTTTGTAAAAATCTCCTTTTCTACATCTGGAAGAAAATCAGACAAATGCCCAAACACTCCATAAAAAGAAGTACATAGTATGCCTGGGAAAATTATGGACAACAGAAAAGCAGGCATATAGGAGAAGAAAATTCTTCCAGACAGGTCTACACCAACCAAGCAAGTACAAGAACACTGGAAAAAGTCACAACCAATGCCTGTATCCCCCAAAACTGAGCTACATTGACAGGGCATATTACTTGGTTCAGTACTATCTTGCGTGCCTCTGCACCACGCTCCATTTAATGGTAAAATATCTCTTCAACCTAAGCTTCCCCTCCATCTGTCCAGGCATCTCACAGAGACTTTGAGTGAGAGGTAAAGGATAGTCCACATAAAAGCAGTTTTGTTGAAGGGAAGCCTAACATGAATCTCTTAGAATGGGGTGGGAGCCCACCTTACAAGCAAATATTCTCACAATTTTCTTGGTAAGGGTACACAACAAGGCAGAGGTTTTGACTTTGGGACCATGAGGTACTTGGTGATGTTATTCCTATTCAAATTGTGATGAAAAAAATGATCATATGGATGAGGCAGTGGATTAAGACACCTATGGGCCAGGTTCTTTTCTAAGCTCTTCCTCAGCTTTCCTTTAAACCTCCATCTGTTCATCCTTAATCTATTAACTAAAAGAACATTCTCTCTCTCATGAAATACCATAATACTAAATGTATCAGACAGAAATGTGTCAGAAATAACTGTGTCAGAAATAAATGGCAAAACATGTAACTGAAACAGGAGACAGTCTCCACTGTTCAGGCATCAGTCTGAGCACTGCTCCATACAGACAGTTTCTGCATGTTTTAGATGGCTGAGCAGAGTCTAAAGGCTGCTGCTGAGTTTGTTTTTCTGTAAATATAGCGTTGGTCCCATGCACAGATGACACCAAAATTGAACAAACAACAAAAATACAGCTACATAGAATTAATCTGTAAAGTTACAGCGACCCTCAGTGATTAGAGCCATTAGGACAGTAAGCGTACAGCCTCTACTCTGTTCTCTCTGATTTACACATCTAGAGTAAATTTTGCCTTCGGCATTTGTTTATTATAAACTTAACTAACAAGCACTGGCAAATTCTTTTCAGTAACCAAAAGACATGGATGTCTCTTACAAACACGAGAAGTTGGTGGTCTGTTTGTGGAAAGCAGAGCAACAAAGCCACAAGGAAAGAAGCTGTGCTTGCAGACTAGACACGCAGCAGAAGAATTAAGACAAAATTACCACTTTGTCTCAGTTATTCTTTGTTGAATTAGATAAAACATAACTTCAAAAAAAATCAGCCCCTGTTCTAAACAAGCTAAACACTGTGGCCTTCTCTCCTCTGGAGTTAAGGGAAGCACAAGCACCACGAACAACATTCATCTGCAAAACCCCCAAGTCCCAATGCATCCCTACAGGACTCTAGAGAGATGCACAGGAAAAGGCTGAAATTCGTTTATGGTTAGAATACTCAATGCTTCTCTCTTTCTCTTACAGAGATAACAGAAGACAAAACAGGATTCCTCAGACCCCTAGGCCACATGCTAAGAACTGTACTTACGTGTTTGCTCATTACATCCTTATTGGCAAGTTGAAGAAGTACAGGTTAGATAACTGCATGGAGAGGTGGACCTAAAACTGGACAAATGACCAGGTCCAGTCAGTTGTGATCATTGGCATAAAGTCAGTTTGAAGGCAAGTCACCATGATGTACCTAGGGCTTGATACTGGGGCCAGTCCTGCTCAACATATGCATTAATACATGGATTATGGTACAAAAGGACACCTTCAGCAGGGTCATAGGCAACATGACAATGAGAGGAGTGGCTGGTACACCAGACTGGTGTGCTGCAATTCAGAGAAATGGGCTGACAAGAACCGCATGAAGTTCAAAGGTTGGAAATGCCAAGTTCTGCAGTTAAGGAGGAATAACCCCAGGCATCAGTAGTTCCTTTCGAGCTGGTTGGCCCCAGTGGCTTGGCTGAAAAGGATCTGGGGTTCCTGGTGTGCCCCAAAGAGAACATGAGCTAGTAATATGCTTTGGTGACACAGCAGGCCTCCTGGGCTGCATGAGGGAGAACACTGCCAACAAGTTGAGAGAGGTGATCCTGCCCCTCTGCTCAGCACTGGGGAGGCCACAGCTGGAATGCTATGTCCAGTGCTGGGATCTCCGGTACAGGGAAGACACAACCTTAAAGGAGCAAGCCCAGCACAAGACCATGAAGATGATTAAGAGACTGGAGCATCTTTCATGTGATGAGAGGCTGAGTGAACTGAGACTTGGGGCAGGGGATCTTATTAATGTATGTAAATACCTGATGGAGGGAGTAAGGAAGACTGAGCAGTGCTCAGCAAAGAGATGAGAGAGATGAGAGATGATAGGCACAAACTGAAATTCCATTTAAAAAAAAATAAAACCCCAACTTTTTTTTTTTTCTGTAAGGGTGTTCAAACAAGTTGCCCAGAGACATAGTGAAGTCTCCCTCTTTGTACTCTTTAGAGACATTCCAAACCCAAATGGACATGGCCTTGGGCAACCTGCTCCATCTGACCCTGCCTGAGCAGGGAGATTCAGCTAAAGGATCAGCCAATGTCCCTTCCAACCCCAAATACTTTGTGATTTTAGCATTCATTTTTCGTTACTATAATTTGCTAGATACAAAAAAAAAAAAGAAAAAAGTGACCAAACCACGTGTATTTTTTATGCACTTCTGGGGAAATGAGGTATAATAGATGAATCTTCAACAAAGCAAATGCTCCTACCAGTACATTTCTTCCTCTACGATGCAGTCAAAGAAAAGATAATATCTTAAAACTGATGTATCTAAAAAACCAAAACAAAACACAGCTTACAAAAAACATTTTAGAGGTACCCTGTATCTGGGAGAACAGTTTGTTTTCTATAGTCTGTGGTTTAACAGCTATTTTGTTACCCAGTAGATCTGTAACTATAATTCTCCTGTGATTATGCCATTCTTAATAATAACAAGACCACTCTTAACCAAAGTCCTGTTTTGTTAATGATTTAGCTGCATCCAGAAGATCCCACATTCTCAGCAATGTACCCTCCAAGGCCTACAAACTAATGACTTGCATTTTTTATTTTATATTTACATTTTCACAGGTTTTGAGGTATTTGGGTTTATGAAGGTGTTTTGGTTTGGTTGGGGGTTTTTTTAATATAAATTAAGCTTTCTGGATCATATCTGAAATGGCAGTGACCAACTGGGTTACAAGCATTCTGCTTGTCTAGGAATGGCTGAAGCAGAGGTCAATACCTTTCGAATGAAATGCATACAGAAAATGGCTTAAAACCTTTACAGGACCCAACAAGCCCTTCTGAGGCCTCCATTTACCTAGATGTACTGTCAAGGAACAGGGAAATTACCCTGGATGCACCCTCCTTGCTTTCAGATGTGTGTAATGAGAGCACGGGAGGAATCCACCTTACCTTTTTCAGAAGCACCATCTGCTGATGTTTTTCAAAAATATTTTATATGGAGTCATTTAAGTATTCACCATGGAATATTACTGAGCACATACCTACTTCTGGTGCGTATATCCATTCTTCTGAACCTACCACAGATCAGCTTCAGGAATATAAAGCACCAGGCATAGAACTTCTAACCAAAGTAGATAAAATAAAGGAAAGTTTGTTCAACAGGAACAGACAGGAACCAGAACAAAATGAGATTTTATCGGGAGGCCGCGCCCATAGATATCCACAGCAAACCATTCTTTCTCTTGAAGAACACATTCTGTGTCATCGCAAGCTTGTAGTTTCTCCAAGCGTGACTTAACAAAACCTCAGCTGCTGGGAGCCTTCCTGCTTTTTTGTTTTTCTTTTCTTTAAAGAAGTGAAAACAAAAGAAATCCAAGCTACCCAGACATGCAAGACAAATTATTTCACAGCAGTGCAAGCTGTATCACTTAGTCAAAGGAGTGTTCTAAACACCTGTTTATGAGCAAAACCAGTCACAAAAACAGCTGTAAGCAGCAAACAGGAGTGAACAACAACAATTTCCCATCCTTTTCCAGACACATAATGACATTTAAATCATGTAGCATCACAGAAGGATTCTATAGAGCTGATGGTAATTGACATAATTACTTGTATGCATTTCTCCACTACACAGTGTTGTGCTGTAAACCCAAGCATGTTAAAAGTAAACAGAGCTTTTGAAATCCTAAAGCAATAGTAAGACAATCCCTGCTGGATCTTTTTAACCTGTAGATGGAAAGAAAATACTTCAAAGTTTTAGAACTTCTAATGCATAATTTAAACCTCCAGCAGACACTGAAACGAAAATTTTCAAGTTCCTTTTGATTAAATGGGTTCAGATCAGAGCAGAGAGGAGAGACAAACAGGTAATGAATACTTATGTGACTAAAGTTGAAGATAAAAAAATAAACCACTAGGGAAAACTAATATTTTTCTTTTTCTTTTTTAAAAAAAGTAAAGTTTCTCACCTGCAGATCTTCGATGGACCAGACCAGGCAAAAAACACACCAGTGAATGCAAGTCACAGAAAACACTCTTCCCTTGAGTATACATTAGCATGGGCAAAAACATAATGGAAGCAATGAATAACAACATGCTGAAATTGTTCTCTCAGAGGGGATAGCTGTTTAGGAAGACTCCAAGACTCCTAACTGAAGACAGTTTTTACTAATAAATTATTGAATGCATGTATCTTCCATGTACAGAGACCTTGCACTTCTGCTCTGGGGTGGAAAGAGCAAAATAGCTCTACAATCAAATGCACCTCTAGTTTCATGAAGATCTGTGGGTAAACTGTAACACCACGTGGAAAAAGTCCAGTTCAGTTTGATCACCATATGTTATAAAAACACTTAAAAACAATGTCTGATTAAGAAGTTCAGGGGGAAAAAACACTCCTCTTGCATATAAATAATAAATATATAACTCTAGACACGAAAATCAGCAGGTTAGGGAGTGGGCTAAGTCAGATGATCAGCATCCTCCATACACAAAGAAAAGAGGTTCCAAAGCTACTGCTTTCTCTATACATCTCAACATTCAAACAAACAATGCTCAAAAGATTTTTTGGATCCTCCATGGCTTTTTGATCCAAAATAAAATAGGTAAGTGGCATTGGGGAAAATCCTAATGGCCCACAGTGTAATAGGAAACCCCTAAAGAAACCCAAAAACCCTCCAACATGTTCCAATTTGGCACCACCTTTACCAGTTCTCCAGACAAGTGTAGAAGAGGCAGTGGCTGTTTGCAAAGCCATGACTGTTGACAGATAGAAGGCGTCTCATAGGTACTTTTTAAAGATTAAGACAATTAGAAATTTTATTGTTCTACATAGCTCAACGTGAGCTGTTTAATTCATCTTACTATCTTTTAGTGATTAATCCTTCATCCTGGTTCTCTGTGTTAGCAATTTATTGGGATGGCACATAAGCTGAGATAACGTTGGTATATCAGATGGTATTTCAACAGCTAATCAAATAACACGTTCTCTGTACATTTGTAAAACAGCCTTCCTGTTAAGCACAAACACAGGAAACCCAAGTGATGTCAAAGCTGCAGTAATGGAGCACTAATCTTTTATCCCCAAGCACAACACTTGGTCTTCAGAAAGGAGGGAACTGTGCCACATGCCTCTCGAAACCTTTGCAGGTTTTGTTCTCACATTACATGCATATAGCTAGAGAAATAACTCCAAGAAATCATGAGAGACTGTAAACCACTGGAGTGTAAAGAGGGATTAAAGCAGTGGTGGCAGGGGGGAGGAGTCAACATGCTTAAACACTTATCCTAAGTTGCACCTTCACTTCACTGTTATACTGTCCATGGATGAACTCAGCACACATTGCAAGAGAAACTAATTGGAAATAGGGAGATATTGGGCGCTTCTTTCAACTATGTCTTCCCCCAAAACAAGTCAGAAGAGCACATTTTCCTATTCAGGAGAATTCTAACAATGTGCACAGGTTTCCCCAGACTAAAAAAAAAAGTTTGTTCTTCCAAGATAACCTCATGACCTACCTCCTAAAGACACTTGTAATGTACTTTTAACTCTATAGTGCAAGGATAGCTCATGTTTCCCACTGACTATTAGATCTAATATATGCTTAAGACCTCTTCTAATATGATGTAAATTAGTCAAAATCAGGTTTATCTATTTAGCACTGGAGCAGGTGAATCCCAAAATTCAAAACCAACATTTCTGTCTGCCTCAGACTTAACTTCTCATGACAGCTATTACACTAGTGAAATAAGCTAGTCTCCACGCATTACAGTTTTGGTTATCAAGTGGATATTCACAGTGTAGGAGTTCTGTTTATTTTAACCCAGAGTTAGTTTGCATACGCACTACACCTTCTCTTCAAGGGTATTAGACAGAGATACATCAACTCCTCCAAACATCCATTGTTCTATAGCCAGGAAAATTAAGAAGAAGAGGGATTAACAGGCAAACTTCCTAATGTTTTGTAATTTTTCATGACTTGGTTTTAAGAGGTTTGTATGAGATGTTTCAAGTTTTCAGCACCCCATTACTCACTGAACTCCAGGTCCCTAGTGACTCCCAGTGCTTAGTGTCTAAGACTTAGAACTGTGAAATTCAAAATCAGAGACTGATTTTTACCATTTTTAAATCAAATTATTTGTCCGGACTCCCTCTCAGTAAGTGACAAGCAGAGCAGAACAAATCTGAGAAGCTACGGCTCACATTTACACGTTCTCTTAGAAGTAATTCTACGAACTAGAACTACATAAAAATGTAAGAAAAGTACAGTAAAACTAACTACTACTTTTTCCTCAAGTATCTCAAAGAAAAAAGTTCTAGGTTTCCTTATAGTTTTCAAAAAACACTTTGCATAGCGAGGCAGATATTTTGCAGGCAGCATCTTCAGCCACCAGAAGATCTCCGTACATCCAACATTACAATCTTACACTATGACACTAACATACAAGATATGGGCAAGAGCACAAGAAGCAGCACTATCGAGGGTCTCCACAACTACAGGACACTACTGTGGAAAGGCAAGTTGCCAAAACTGACTGCTGTCTAACATAAAAGCAGTAGAAAGCGCAGCCCAGGTCCTGGATCAGCACACTGCTGTCTTCTGTTATTAAGCAGAGACTTGGTGGGCCTCAGAGCAAACCATAAAAATGTGACCAACAGCATCTACAATGCTCTGTCATGTAAAAGCATCAAACAAGTTCAGGAAATCCTAACTCAAATTTTATAGGCTACACTTACTTAAATATTCATCATTTTAAACTTTTCCTAGATTTTCATGATACAGATGAAACAGTAATACCATCAGAAAAAACAGTAAGACTGTAAGTAAAACTACACAGACAGCCTGTACTTCTACCACTAGTTATGCCTGAATACACGCACGCAAAGTCTGAGATGTGCTCCATTTATACTGCAAATGGACTGACTGAAGCATGAACCTTTAATTTCATGCTTTTTTCTCCAAAAGTCATCCAAAATATCATAAAGATAGTAATCCCAAATCCCCAGACTTTTCCTACGTCAGTGCTACAAAGTTTTCCTCAGTAAAGTAACTAATTCTCTTAAAGTTCCTGTTTCACATGGGCCAGCTGCAGGCCAGGTGTTGGCCAATAAAGCAATACCCCTTTCTTTCTGCATGATACACACAACCGGACCGAATTCCTAAACCTACAGAAGCCCTTGAACTCTTTCTCGGCAAGCTCAATGCATAATAATTTTCTGTGCTTTTAAGAAGCCCATGTTGCTGTTATGCATCTCACACAAGCAACCAAAAATCTAGTGTCAGGAAGGGAAGTGTCCCTACTGTTTCTACAGGAACAGGATAATCCTTTGCATCCTCATCAGCCTTTTCAATAAGAAGTTGCATTGCTGTAAATGTAATCTATCCACAGATATGAACAGCAGTATTCGTCATAGTGTGCATCAATCATGTACTACTGAAACACTTCAGGGAGGACTTCATAAAGGAAAAAAATTGAAGTGCTTTGAAGAAAACTCTCCCCTCCCGCCATGAAATTTCACATCAATAGCATGCATCTCTGCTTCAAAATTATAAATATGCTTAAAAGCAAAGATTGGTTTCAGTTAATTTCCTCTCTCACTTATTTACCAAGTCTCAAAAATGTAACAATATTTTTTTAATTCTATAAATCCTTCTTTAGAAAAGTTCAAATAAACACTAATGAAAACTGTAATCTCCATTTTACGGAATAGGAAAATGAAAAGCCTTAAGGCGCACATAAATTATAAAATACTGCCAGAGGTAAACAGAACTCAGCAGCTTTGTTTTCTGACCTTTTGCCCAAGCCATCAGAAATGTGTGTATTCCTCTTATGACACTGGGATTCTGAGAGTCCTCCCATACGACTCTCCTCTTCCAAAAGAGCAAATAGCTACCAGAAACTTAAATTTTCCAAAGAAACAAGGAAAGTTTTTATGCATCTGGAAAACAGGTTCACAGAGCAACAAGTTCACCCTCAGCAAGTTTGCTGATGACACCAAGCTGTGTGGTGTGGTGGACACGCTGGAGGGAAGGGATGCCATCCAGAGGGACCTGGACAGGCTGGAGAAGTGGGCCAATGCAAACCTCATGAAATTTAACAAGGCCAAGTGCAAGGTCCTGCATGTGGGTCAAGGCAATCCCAAGCACAAATACGGGCTGGGTGGAGAATGGATAGAGAGCAGCTCTGAGGAGAAGGACTTGGGGGTATTGGTGGATGAGAAGCTCAACATGAGCCAGCAGTGTGTGCTTGCAGCCCAGAAAGCCAACCGTGTCCTGGGCTGCATCAAGAGAAGCATTAGCAGCAGGTCAAAGAAGGTGATTCTCCCCCTCTACTCTGCTCTTGTGAGACCCCACCTGGAGTACTGTGTTCAGATGTGGGGCCCCCAACATAAAAAAGACATGGACCTGTTGGAGAGAGTCCAGAGGAGAGACACGACATTAATCAGGGGGCTGGAGAACCTCCCCTATGAGGACAGGCTGAAAGAGTTGGGGTTGTTCAGCCTGGAGAAGAGAAGGCTCCGAGGAGACTTAATAGCAGCCTTCCAGTACCTGAAGGGGGCTACAGGAGAGATGGGGAGGCACTCTTTATTAGGGAGTGTACTGAGAGGACAAGGGGTAACAGTTATAAACTGAAAGAGGGCAGACTTAGATTAGATTTTAGGAATAAATTTTTCACTATGAGGGTGGTGAGACACTGGAACAGGTTGCCCAGAGAAGCTGTGGATGCCCCATCCCTGGAGGTGTTCAAGGCCAGGCTGGATGAGGCTTTGAGCAACCTGGTCTAGTGGAAGGTGTCCCTGCCCATGGCAGGGGGGTTGGAACTTGATGATCTTCAAGGCCCTTTCCAACCTTAGCCACTCTATGATTCTCTGATAAGTGCTATTTGTGGACTGTTTAGTATCGATGAGAATTGCCGAGTTACGTGAATACTTAGACTAAGACATAGCACAGTAGGAAAGCTGTGCTTAGTATCTGAAGCCATTCAGAAGACAGTGCACATCAGCACCCTGAACAAAACTGACAGCTCTTCATAGCGGCATACCATCAAGAAAAGGGACCAAGCAGGAAAAAAGGAAAAAGACCAAATTACCAAGCATAAGAAACTACTGCTGAAGACTGGTGCCAAAGCCAAAGATACTTTCAGCTGTAGGAAGATGCATTCACTTGGACTAGAATGAAGAATGAGACACAAGGACAGAAATCGATCAGTCTCGGAAAAGTGTCGTCCGAGACTAATTTTATTAAAAAAAAAAAAAAAGGCAAGGAGTAATAGGACCTGGATGTGGCATCACAGTAAAAGCTGTCACGTGATCTGTGGCACATAGGCAGTGACTGGTGGCAAGAGAACAACAGAATGAGTGTATCAACATTGCCCATCAGTTGGGTTCTTTGCACACTCAGAAGTGTCAGATAGTGGTTGGTAAGTATTAGAAAAAGGATCAAGTGTTGAATACAAACAGTGCAAAACAGTCGTGAGAATTACTGAACAAGAAATAATTTCTGAGTGCTAGAAGAAGTTGTACTACATGATACATAGCCTGCATTGGAGGAAACTGCTGGGAAGAACAAGACAAACTGAAAACAATTAAAGCACAAATGAAGAAGCCAATTAACCTGGCATTGCTTAATTGTTCAGATACAGGCAGACTACTTCAAGACCATTCCCTAACCACACTTCCTGAAGTCAGTACCTTAGCACTCAGTCATACTGGTACTAGTTGCATTCAGAAAGGAAGGAGATTGCAAACATATATGGTATAAACTGCATCACTGAGTAAAAGTATTACAGGATGGCAGTGAAAGAGCACCTAGTATACCTCTTCTTGAATCTCTACTGAAAGAGCAACTATTACAGAAAAGCGGAAGCATGAGTGTATTGAACTCCTTTTTATAACAGGAAAGTTGAGAGGTTTTCCCCTCTAATAGTTTTTTCTTCTTCCGAGATGCAGATTCACCATCTCCAAGATGCTCAGCAAACTAACTTTGCTAAACTACATATTTAGTGGGAAGGGATGGCAGACTATCAAGACTCTTACAAGATTTTCCAAATAAAGCAAAACTGGTTTTAAGTGCCAGATTTATTGTAAACAGTGCAATAACATTGAGAAAAAGTGTTCACACTTCATATGGGTCCATCCTAGCCTTCAGCTTTTCACCTTATTGGGCTTGGGGATGTTCTGGTTTTTATTTCCTTTGTTCCAGTTGAAAATTATTGTTCTTTATCAGATCTGGAAGAGCCATTTACTCCTGCAGCTCTGTTTAACTTAATTTTCATGTCATCATGGTCATTCTTATTCAGCCATTCAAATCTCCCACTAGAGAAGGACATTTTAACATAAAAGCACTCATCTAGTGTCTCTTCAATTTTGTACTGTCCACTAAACCAGCATAACATCCATAGATCTGATTTCTTTTCTACAATGTAGTTTGGCTAATAGTATGCTAACAGTGTCGTAGGTAACAGTAAGGCTCAACTGAGAGTCTTGCATCTGCATCTCCAATCTATAATATTGCACCCCTGAAAGGTAACCTCCAGTTTTTTAGGGAAGTTTCTAGTATTAATAGGAAAAAAAACTGGCTGATCAGACAGAGGCTTGGAAGAAGCAATGACGTATCTCAGAGAACACTAGGAAAACCAGGAAGATTTGAGGACCACTTGTACTTATAAATAGCTGATTTAGATTCTCTCGGATGAGGGTACTTCAAATGAGTAAGAGGGGTGTGCTAGCTGCAAAACAACAAGATGTTGCAACTACAAGGAATGGACAAGTTACTGATTACCAGATTGCTGACAGCAGACAATTCCCATTTGGTTTCGATAAATCTCAGCAAAGGAAGGCTTAAGTTCCCACCATGCCCAGAGACAAGAAACTGTAAATATCAAAATGCTAAGCATAAAACAAAGCTCATAAAAAAAAAAAATCTTGACAGCATTTTAGAGAAGGGATAAGCTAGGCCTAACAGTCAAAGCAACAAAATGACTATGCGTCAAAAACATCCATCATTCTGACCTTTGTTCTCAGCAAGTTATGCATATTGGATTTTATTTTTAGAGCACCACCTTTAGCCAAATGTTCCAAAGAAAAACTATTTTAACTTTTGCTTCTCTTCACTCAGTTCGGTAGCAGGTACACGGCTATGATGGATTCCTTCTCCATTGCCTGAGAAGGGGCGAGACATAAAACTATGAACACGGTCTTACCCTTCTGCAAACAGCTCATGTAGTTCAAGAAAGAGCAGTACGGAAGACTCCTATGCCCTCTGCACACATCAAAATTGCTGTAAGAGGAAGCACAATACTAAGATCCAAGCCTGTCAATCCCTCACCTTCAGCAAACACACTCTAATTTTAAGAAATTTAATTTAAAGAAAACTAAAGTGACTTTGGCTCTGTACTCTGTCCTTTTGACCACAGTTAGGCCTGACAGCACTCCACAGTAACCCATGGCATAATGCAAGAATGGCAGCAGTACTGGTCAGTAAGTTTTGGATACTGCAGCCTTCTCTACTGAAATGAGAAGTATCCGTTTTGGAAAGGGCCATGCACTGGAAGCATCTAGGTATTAGCTCCAAAATGAAAACTGGGACTTACAGAGGCACAAGACCAGCACACAGTCACACTAATTATATGGGCTTTTTTCTTCAAGATAGAAAACTGTGCAGCTGACCCAGTTTTTGGCACAGGAGGGACTATGTTTTAATTCGTGTATGCAAACTGAACTGTTTCTCAGCTGGGCAAAAGGCTGTTTTGTGCTGTGTGTAACATACAAAAAAGCACAATGATTGCATCTAGTATAAACCTGCTAAAAATCAAACCACTATTTTTTTCCAGCATTATTTATTGAAACTACAGAATATAGAAAGATACTACCTAAAACCGTTATTTTCTATACCCAGTATACTGTGGGTGAATTGTGAGAGAGAGAGCTAGCAGCAAGGACTGAAGCTGGATGGAGCTGATGAGTTCTGTACCAGCCTTTAAACCCCTCTCTGCCTTGTTAGAGTGATCTTTAACATTACAGGCTGATACAGCCTGACTTAAAACACTTCCTGACAACTAGATTTGCTTCTTGAAAGACATGAGCAGTGTTTAAACACCAGAAGGGTGCACCACTCATAACCCAGGATTTGCTTATTCATTCACTATTGCTCAAAGATCACGAATTATAGTTTAACACAATCAGCAGAATTACAACCTCTTCCTCTGTCAGTAAACCCTGAACTCTGACAGAACAAGTCTGATTTCCAAACACTTGCCATTACGGTTATGCCAATGAGGTGGTAAGAAAGTTACAAGTGATTTAACACAGCGACTTAGGTCGACCTGCCTTTCCTTGTCTGGCGGCAAACTTCTTTCTAGTGAACCCACAACAGTATTCACATGTATCATTAACACTACTGTACTGTAATTAGAGCCAGCAAGTATCCAGGTCAGACAGACGAGACTAGGTGTCTCACCAAGCGATGCTCAGTGTTCCCACCTGCCCCACAACCCGTCTTTGCTATAGAATGAGTACCTGACATGGTTGGGCAGGGGCAGACCAGGAGAAAGGTTCCCATGCACACTTTCCTAGAGCTTCAGGAAACATGTACAGCAATACCAGCAAAGAGACCATCATTTCTAGTTCCATGTATTTCCTGACAGTATTTCTGCAGCCTTCACAGCCTTTTGGTTAACCAAGGTCTTGTATCTTCAGGGCGGTAAAGATCACTCATCCGTTTACATATAAAATCACCAAGTTTGAGCAAGGTCAGTTCCAGATGAGCCAGGAACAGATTAATACTCATTCTGCCCTGAAAAATGTATTATGATCATATGCATTGACCTCCAGCACAACACAGGCCACAGCACTTCAGCCAGTAATTTCTACAGTGAGACCATAACTCCAGTTTGAACTAGAGCTTATCTGTCCTGATTTAGATTTCAAGTGATGGGAAATCTACCATCCAACTAGAAAAATCCTTTCAGTGATTAAATACCCACACTGTTAAAGACGGGTTCCTTATTTTAGGTCTCAATTTGCCTAGCTTCCACTTCCAGTCATCAATACTCATTACACATTTTCTGCTCCCAAAAGATTACAAAGCAGTTCACAGTCAGAGAGCTCTTTCCTGAAGAAGTATCACAAGGCTGTCACCAAGTCCTCTCTTAATCTCACTTTACAAACTCTCTTTAGTCTCATTACACAAGTTATGACACTCCTAAAACACACATCCTTAGGTAGTAAGTTCTCACATCATTTTTATAGCCTTCTTCTGAACCCTTTCCAATTTACTAAGAAATGTTACTCCTGATGCAAAGGACAAAATCTGAAATCCTTACTTTCTTAATGGTCTCCAATGTCACATGCAAGGTAATACCATTGCCTGAATAGCCTACTACTTGTGCAGCCCAGTTTTCTCAGCTATAAAATTAGAGGGAGCATACGGTCAACTGGCTAAACAAGTCCCAACTCTTTTCAGAAGAGCTGCTTCTCCAAAGCAAACAATGGTCTTTGTTCCTAGAAGCAGGAGTATGCCACAGGCTATATTAAGAAAACCCAAATGAGCCCACTTCACGTGTTTGTGCACACATCACTGACTATCCATCACCTGTTTGGTTCATCTATACATTAACACCTGTGTCCATTATCTGTTCCTAACACTACACCCATTACATCTTTCACGCTCTTGATCAGATAACAACGCAGTCCATGTATAGCAGACATCATCCACCCTGCCATCTTTCCCTAACCTCAAGGGTGGCACTGCAACAGCTATTAACCAACATTCCAGTTTATTTGCAATTGTCCAGATTTTACTAGAAATCAGAACTAATGTTTTACAGATCAATCAATAGTTTAATCTTTAAAACATATTTTTGTAGGAATTATTTAGGCCTTGAAGGTTTTAAAACCACATATATCACACACTACACGTGCACACGCGTAGGGTATTTTTTTGATCAACACTGAACTATTTTGAGATCATCAACTAGTACCTTTCCAAATACAGAGTAATGTATTTGCTAATTACCTTTACTGTGCACTACAAGTGACCACTTACGATCTTAATCACCACACTCCTAAAGGAAATATTCCTTTAAATAAATAAAATAAATAAATATATCTTCAAACTTTACACTTATTCACCATAGTGAAGTTTTTAGTGAAGCTTTTTTTGTTGTTGTTGTTTGGGTTTCTTTTGTTTTGTTGTGTTGTTTTTAAAAACAAAAAAAAAACACAAAAACAACAAACCCACCATTAAGTTCTATAGCTTCCCTTTTTTCAATTGCCTGCACTGAAGCTACCAATTTGAACTGATTCCTATTTGCTCATTCTTTCACCGAAAAGAAAGGCTCTCTAACTCTATCACAGCACATTTAAGTTTCACACAGAAAGCCAGAAGGACTTCCATAAGTTACATTACACATCACTAATCTCAACTAACATTGTACTCTGTCACCCTTGTATATCCCAGACACATAAAACGGAAGAAAATACAAGTCATTCTTACAAACATACTCCTTGAATGCAATAAGTAAGGCTCATGGTTTTATAACCACTCACCCCAGGATTTATTCTCTTCAAATAACCCAGCCATTGACAAATGCAACACTACCTGTTATCTCATTTCCTCCAGAAACAAATCCTTCAGCCTCCAAGTCAGAAAGAGACATAGGAACACTGGCAGCCCAAATGCTACCAATGCATATAATAAGTCTTCCTCTGGAGGAAGATTTCTTCAAATGCTATCAAGTTTCAACTGCTTCACATCTACTGATGAAAAACCTTAATAACATTACAAAAAAAAAAACAACCAAAAAACCCAACAAATAAACCCACCAGAAAACAAACCAAAAATATCAGGTGTACAGATCCAGTTAACAATAGATCACCAATCTCAATACAAAAAGTCAGAAACTAGAAATTATTCCCATTAGTTACTCAAGAGAGCTACACAATGTGCTTTGGTGTTGGCTTCCACATCCAAACCCACTATCGTGTTTTGCATTAGGCTGTTCTAGTCACAGTACATGGAGAAAACAACTACTGCTCCCTGATGGCAGGGGCCCAGTTAAGCTCTCAACGAAGAGCTTCCAGAACAAAAACCAACAGCCCTTTATTTGCAATAGACGACAAAATACTGAACAAGAACAGCAGCTTACCATCAGAAAAAGGTGAGGGTAAGTACAGTCCCTTTCAGGAGCAAACATACAGGCAAACATTTAAGATGGATTTTTAAACTCAAGGAGACTTTCTCAAACCAAGTTATTTTGTTTTCCCTGAGATAAGCTTTAAAGTAAACAGAAAGCAATTCGGTGAAGTCTGCTGGCCTATGATATACAGGAGTTCAGGCTAGAGTGTCATAATGATTCCTGCTGGCCTTACAATTAGGATCACAGCCACAAATTGTGTTTATACACTGACGGGGGGGGGGCACTCCCCCCCCCCAGAAGAAAGACAAAAATCAGTTATTTCCCCCCTTTGACTCTAGTGTTTCATTTTCTCTCTCTTGCTTCTAGAAATCTGAACTGATCCATTATTTTTGACCTTTTATAGTTAGCAATATTATACATTGTTCACAGCTTAAAAATCCCCTATTTCACAGGTCACAGGTGTCAGCCGACACAGAGGACACCTGGACAACAAGTTTTCTTCCAGAGCACTAGTCAAGCAAGAGCCTGTCCCTAAAATCATAAAGCAGGTTTCACATCCCAATTGTGAATATTCTTACTAGTCATATAAACATCTAAATTTTTTTCAATGCCTCATCCACTCAGTATTTGTGACAGTGAGGCACACTAGCTAATTATGCATTCCTGGGAAGTATTTTTATTTATGTAGGTATCAGGGAGTAAAAGAGCAAGATTCCTGTATACCTTTTCCCTTATGAGCTTCCTTCCCATTGGATTTCAGCCTCCATTTTCTGGTGTCAAATACTGCTTTACCTGCTTCTTGGTCACCTTCTCCTTCATTCTCCCTCCTTGCCTTGCTTTATTCAACCACCTTTCTCAATATCAGCAATCATTTCCTTAGAGTCTCTTAATTGCCATATACACATACTACTTAGCAGATTATGGGGACAGGGGAGGAAAGAAAATGCATCTCTTCAGAAACATTGTGAGTCAGGGAAAATAAAACCAAAACACTTCCACCGACAACATGCCACAGAGTCTCTCAGCCTACTGCTTGTCCCAGTGAAGAGTGAGATGTGAAAAAGAGGGAGGCAAAAGCAGTTTACACTTTGTTCTTCCAGCTCTCACGTAGGGCTGCCACTTCTAAAATGTCCCTCTAAAACATATCATTTTGGCTGTAATACAAGGGAAAATGTACAAAGAATTGCCTCAGCTACGTGCTGCGGAAAAGTAAAGAGGAAAGTTTCATGTACACTATGACACACCAGCTCCAGTGCTGCCAGTCTGTACCATGAGATACAAGGAACACAGAGGTCTGAGCACAAACCTAGCTGTGCAGCCCTCCCACAGTAATGCAGGGGAAATCCTCTCTGCTACGTAAAATACATAAATGAGAACACAGACAGTAATGAGACGTTCAGACAGGAAAGCAATAAGAACCCAGAGAGTCCTGAACTGACTGGGAAATCCTTATTAACTCAATTGAGAGCATTAGGAGAGTAGATTCAGTTACATGCAAGACAAGCAACTACAAATAAGTCTCAGAAGCACAGGACTGGAGCTTAATGACAGTAAATAAGGCTAGACAACATAAGCAAACAGTAGACTTCATCTATCTAGAACCCTAGGTTATTAAACATCTCTTGAAGTTGTATCACAAGAAAGATCAGTGCAGGCTACAGCTCGGAATACAAAGCCCAACTTCCACCCCCTGTTCTGCCACTGCTCCGGGAAACCCCCATCCTCCCTCCCAAGTACTTGTCTTGAGCCTGTCCCTACCTTCCTGAAAGCACACAAAGGACAGCATGGTTTCCATCCCAGAAGGTAAAGAAGGGAAAATTTTTAGCTAAGGCAACCTATATGTTGTCTAAACTAGAAAACACCAGCATGTCCTATCTCAGCCTGATGTACACTACAGTTTAAATTCTCCGGGAAAGAAAGGAAGGGCAAAAGGGATGTGCATAACAGGGAAAAAACACAACTACGCACCACATTCCCTGCACAGCCAAGCCCACGGGGCCAGCACCTCTCCCCCAGCTCCACTGCCCTGCAGCTCCACACAGTCCATCTGCCCACAGCTCCTGTCTCTGGGAGAGCAGATCAGGCTACCAGGAGGAGAATGGCCTCAGCTCACACTGTAGCAGGCACAGCACAGAGGTGGTGTGCATGCGGCAGCACCATTAGCACAACTCTCCTCAGCTGCAGGCCTCCAGCACCTCCCACCCCTCCCAGGTGCCTCAAATGTCCCAAGTCCAGCTTAATTTGAGAGCTTCAGCAGCTTCACCTGTTACCCCCATCTACCTGTTATTTAACAGAAGAGGAGACCTTTTAAATGTAGTATTTGCCTGTGCTTTTAAGAGCAGAGGTGCAATGGGCCAACAGCCCAGGATGAGACAGCCTCAGTCTACAAAAGCATGGGCAATGGGATGTGCTAGACAGGGGTGAGGTATTCCTGCTGTTCAAAGCATGGGCAGGGGGAAAGAAGCTAGAATACTGTGAAGCAGAAATAGGTAGAAGTTATTACAAGGCACTGTATAGCCAGCCACCTGCAAAGAAAGAAAAGCCAGCACCTGAACAACTCGGGACAAAAGAAGTGACACAAGGGGAAAGGCCTTTGGCTGGGCAGTGACAGGTGGACTGCATCAGGATGACAATTCTTTCCTTTTCCAGCTGTGAGGGTGACACCTTTGGGTGAGGGGAGCACCTAGGCAGCTTCTGTGCCCTACCAGTATGGAGCAGGACTATGTGCACAGCCTGGCCATGCAGATGGTACCAGTTCCTGTCTGTCCCACCTCAGTGTCAAAGTGTGTCCCCATTCACTCTGAAGAGGTACACTGGCTTCCACCTCTCTCAGAGGAGGTGGACTGGAGTCAACTAACTTTCTTTGTACCTCTCCAACATCCTTGGTGCAAGCCATCTCCCATGTTCCTGTAGGAGACCTCATGTTTTATGCAGAAACTCAGGGAGGACTGCAGCTTCCACCAAAGCCTCCATCTGCTGAGGACACATGGTGTGAGGCAGGCTTGGCAGACCTAAAGACTTTGCACAGCTTTCTGTAAACCTTAGTAAAAAAGGGCACTGAGGCGATCTGTAAAAAAGGCACAGTCTGTTGTCAAGTCACTGAGGTACCAAAGCCCAGCAGTACCATTCAGGACATTGCTATTTCAGTAACACTACTGGAGGATCCAAATAATGCCAGCCAAGATGGAAAGAGGATAAGCCTAATTTTGAACACTGGCAATGGAGTTCAGCAATGATTGTTTCTGAAAAAAAGGTACAAATACAGGAGTCAAGGAACTTGGGCTTGATTTATGGCTTTGCTACCTGTATTGCATGTATAATGGGTAAATGTCCCTCATGATTTTAGGGGATTTGTAAATCCTTAGTGTAGATACATATTTTAAGACATAATGAAGTGCTGAAGTCAGTGATGCATTCAGATATGTGTTTCTAACCAGACATTTCACAGCTCAAAGGGCAGTTACAGGCAGAAATTACTAAGACCTGTGTCATACAGGAGGTCAGAAGAGATTTTAATGGTGTCTTCTGGCCTCAAAACGCATAATGCAAAACAGATAAAAGTGCCTGGAGACGTACCAGTAAAGCTGAATTCTTGCAAATAGATAATCATAGACAATTTGATGTCTATGTGTTGTGCTCAAAATGAATGACTTGGTGGAAAAGTTACATTTTTTCTTCATGAGCTGTCTAGGCTGATGTGAATTGTACCATTTTTGTTGGTCATTGTCCCAGCGCTTTCTAGGGCACCTCAATTGCTCCAGTGTCTTGCACCATGCTGACTGCTGTTACCATAATTTTAAAATGGAACTAAAAAAACCTGCTTCCACCTACCATTTAAGACTAGCTCCAAAGGATAACATCTGGATTTAAATCTTGCTATTAGTCACACATTCTCATCAGGGCAATACTGTTAATAACTCAATCACCAAACCTGCATAAGGCCTCTTTCTAGCAATACTATTCACAGAACCCTATTAGAGAGCAGTGATTCACATCCTTCATAGTCCTTCGTAGTCCGTGACTAACATTGAAGTACTGAAGCACAGGATTTATGAGTAAAATCACTCAATCCATATGCCCTTCTAAAGTAGGGACACAGTCAAATCTCAAGTGTGAGACAGCAGACTGTCTTGGTGCTTTTTCAGACAGGCTTAAATTATAAAAACTGGTATTTACCTTTTGACATATGTGGCCTTAGGAGTATTGAACACAGTACAGCTCCTGTCACAGACAGGAGCTGCATATGCTGGAAAACCAAACCTACGGTCCTGAAAATGTTGATTCCCTGTCAGATCTCTTGTCAAGGCGGAATATTGTGGCATTTTAGTTTTAATTTATTCAACATCCTCTAGATGCTGTAAATGTAAGATTAGAAGGTTGTAATTTAAATACTCAGTGTCAGTACATAACAAAGAGAGATTCCTGCTGAGAATAAATATTTTTAGCAGCGGTAGTTCAGCCTGTGGATTGTGTTTTCAGCATTCATAGAAAGGGGAAGATGCTAACAGACATCACAGTTTAGTGTTTAGCAAGCAACAGAGTGCCAGTTGGACTATTATGAGTGAAGAAAGCAGCCTTAGATCTGTCAAGTGGGAAGCAGATGCTTGTGGGCTTTTGCTCTGCAGCAGGTAGCCAATTGGTCCCATTTAGTGCTACTACCATGAGACTTTTTGTTCATATAGCACTTGAGAATTTTTGGCTTGAGAGATGCATCAAGACAAAAACAATTACAGCAAAATTTTATTTTCCCAATTGGATCCCCCTTTTGGAGCAAAATTATTCTGATTCACAGGATTGCTTCAAAAATTATGAAGTTGAGAGTAGGATCAAAATAATCCAATATTTTGAGGGAACTAATTCTCACCTTTGTCTGTGGGAAGATTGAAGTGAAGTTAATAACTTTAGAGTGAGAGGATACTTCTGCATTCTTTCATCTTGACTTTTTTTATCCATACATGTCAAAAGCTAAATACCAGTTTTGAAAATGTAAGCCTATCTGAAAAAGCATGAGGGACAGTCTACTGTCTCACACTTGAGATTTGACTTTAGAAGGGCATATGGGTTAAGCAGACAATTTGACTCATAAGGCCCGCATGGAATGCTATTAAAATTCTCTGGAGCAGTTCTGTTAGAAAAAAATAGTGATCAGAACCACAAGCCAGCAGGCATAGTCTTGATGCTGTGACTAGTCCAGGGTAAAACTGCTTGGAAAGTGAAACTGTCTGTAGCAAATTGAGACTTAGTACCTTCTCAACGCAGAAGGTTCAAGCTGGCAGTCTGAATTCAGGTCTGAGTGCTGGCCCTCCACAGGAGCATACCAGTGGAGGATATGACCAGTGAAGGAATAACATTAGCAAGAATCAAAAAATGAAATGAAGGCTCAGAAAGGTAGAAGCCCGATTCTTCAGTCCCTTCTACTAAGAAGCAAGCAAAATCCTTGCTTGTCACTGCCAAAGAGGGAAGTCTTCCTTGAATGACTAAAACTAAAGACTTGGGAAAGGGCACTGGGTACCAACAGTCGTTGCACTGCTGGTGTTAGATGCTGCATCTGACAGAGCATGCAGGACAGTGATGATCCTGGATAACTTAATTAGTGGAATCACATCTGCCTTTATGTTCACTGAGACTCCACGCTACTTGTCTATTCATGTGGCCTGTCGTACCTCCTGTGCCTGCGTTTAGTTCCCTGCATCAGCACTTCAACTTTTGTCTCAAGTTCCCCAACAACAGCAGAGCTTGAACTTCACAGTCACTTCTAGCCTAACCTGCGCCTCTCTTTAAGGAAAAAGCTGCTGAAGACATGGAAGATGCAGAGTGCCTAAGAGAAAGAACAGTTCAACGAGCAGTGGTACGCACAAATTACTAACCTGGTGTTTATTTTGATCTAGGCCAAAAAATTTGCTCCTGATGAAAATTTCTACACATTACTGTTGCATTATTTCTGCAGAATCAACCTGCTAGTTAACATCTCCCTCCCACAGTCTTTTCCAGGGAAAGCAATCCAAAATTTAAAACATTTAGAACAGTGTCTGTGAAATTAAACATCAGGCTACAATGACACTGTAAATTCAAGACACTAGCACTCCTTCATCCCTGTAAAACATTTTGCAGCACTGAGACAAGGTGAGCAGACAAGGGAAAGCAAAGCCAACCTCAGTGTACCGGGGACTGAAACAATGCAAATACAGGTCAGGCACTATGAGCACAGCTTCTTCCCTGAAAATAATTAAGAATGGAAGAGTTCCTGGTGATACAGTAAATTTCAAGAGGCTCACTTCATCATAAAAAGCTCTCATTCATCAACTTGTTTCTGCCTAACACCCCTCCTGAGAGTTCCCGAGATATGCAAGGCCCCATGAAGGTATCACAAAAAACCCCATATAGGGGTTTTTTTTTGGCAGTGGGCGTAGAAGCACATTCTTAGACCTGCCTTGAAAAGACAGTACACGTGAACTCAGTTGGCTTCTTCTAGCTATTTACAGAGCAGTCAAAATGGCTTTTTTTTCTGTACCCTTGGCATGAACAAATCAATAAAATCATAAAAAGATTAGACAGACTGAAAGACCAAATGAATGACTGACTCACAAGAGAGAGAGATTTCGAAAAGACACAAAAACATGCAGAACCATTAAGGCCAATACGCCAATTGATCGATGCACTCAGTGTACAGGCACATGCTGCACAAAAGAGTGTTTAGCAATTGCAGAAGAGCAATTGTAAAGAACTCAATCTCTCCCAGGAGTCAGGAGATAAAGAAAAATGGCTCCAATCTATACCAAAAATTACATGCACACACACATGCTGTGTTTTTTAATATTATTTCCTCTTTTATATTCCAAAGCTGCTGCCTTACCAGTGTGACTTTGTATTTTCAGATCAAAGCAGCAGCTGCCAGAGCTCTGCTATTGTTTGGGGCTATTTACAGAAGGGCAGAGAACAATTATTCTCAAGGTACGTGAAGGCTCCAAAACAAACAGGTTGAGACCGAGCTGAGAGAATTTGGAAGCCAATTTGCCACGTGTTATGTATTACACACAGATCAGAAGTGCAAGTCCTCATTCTCTCTCTTTTCTGACTTGTTCACTCTACAGAAAAATATTCGTGTTCTGTTCTCACAACCAGATTACCCTCCCCCTCATACACCTCTGTTGATTCCTAGTCTTTTCAAGATCCAGTGAAAAACTGATTGCTCTCTACTTTTAGATATTTAAAATCATCTGTGTCAAAACTACAATTTATTTCTTTGTTTTTAGACCTTTCACCTTCATTTGCTATTTAAAACTGATCTCTTTTCAATCTCTGTCTCTTCACATGTAATTTAGTCTCTTCTGATGCAAGGACATTTTTTCCTCTGCACTTTCTCCATGTCTCTTTTACCTAAGATATCACATCTTTCAGACCTCAGCCAAGAACACTCTTAATTCTTTTATACAGGAGGCACATTACAACTCTTTTCCTGATAGTACTTGTCGTTATGCTCCTGATTCAAATTCAAAAGGAATATCACCTTTTTACTCCAGTAAGAAGCAGGATCAGCCTCCTGTTACACGGGTGGCACTAGGCTCTCTATATACATACATACACACACATGTCTATCTATCTACCTATATATATATATATATATATATATATGGAATGAAAACCAGGAGTCAGATAGAGTTAAAACCAGTAAAATTCTGATCATACCTATGGAACTGATAATCACATAAACGTTCTTGTATAACATGAAGATGGCTATGCCATAATTACATAATTTTTAAAAAGCAGCAGGAAGAATCCCAGTCTGCAGATATTTCAGCCATCCAGAACAGAGAGATATGTTGTGCATGGGTGCATGTACAAGAGCAATATAATTTATTAATGATAATCTCATTATTCTGTCCTAATTATTCTGTCATTTTAATGGAAATTACGACTGAATCTGAAGTACAGTGCATAAATCCCAAGCCTAGAGAACGGCATATGCCGATCATGTTTACAGCAATCTAGTTATTGTTAGTGTAGGAGACTGAGAATCTGTTTCATTTTTGTCTAAGAAGCAGGTCCACCATTTCTCACTTTTTCTGAAGACACAGGCACTGGTGTAAGAAACAGTTAACTTCTTCAACGCACTGTTATGGAAACTATCTACAAAAGAAGGCCACTCAAAGGAGAGGAGAGAGAAAATGGCTAATAACACTTTCAAATATGAGATTTGATCATCTTCGGATAGAACATTGCACACTTAGTCTTGTAAATATGTCCGTATCTTCCTGTTCATTTAGGTCCATTTTTTTAAATTCAGTTTAATCTATCTTTTTTTTTTTCCTGTTTATAAGTGTGGTATTTTTAACTGAATCGATGGTATCTGTATCTAAATAACTACATCTAAAATTACACATATCCCAAAGATGTTGATTTCTTTCAATAAATTAATTGCCACACATAAAAGGGAAAAATTTGCTTCCCGCGATTCCACCAAATTGCACAAGCAGGACAATCTCACCTTTAATATTTTGGAAAACATTATATCTTAGAGCAGTTTATTACTGTAATGTTGTGGGTAATAAACAGGAATTCATTATTCTTTCATATGCACTAAAAATGTTTGCACAATACCTTTGTACTGGTGATATTAAAGCCATTACAGACATTCATGACTTCAATTCCTAAAGCCTTCTGGCAAGCATGTGACTGTTATTAGCTACACATTACTGGAAAGCTAAAACATGGGTAAATAAATTATTTGCCCAAAGTCTTGTTACTGCTTAGTTACGTAGAGATTATTATTATCTGGAGACTCCTGTGATGATGTTGATTTGAGAAGTCTTTCCAGAACATTGATGAGAAATGTCCCAGCAATGCTCCTGATGATCAGCCAGGAGGTGCAGGTGGCTCTGAATTGCCCACCAGAGGAGGTCGACTGAGCTTGCAGCTCCAAACCATTCTCTAGAAGAGCTTAGTTCTCTCCACTGGCTACAAAGACACTAGTCTCAACAGACTAAATGCTGACTAAATTTAATCATTAGACTAAATGTGAATGCCCGTACACTCCCTCTATGCCTTTTATTCTTGTATTCATTTGGATAACAAAACTATCAGAGCAGTCTCTCTCTCCAAGCTGTCCTGTAAAAATATATGGCTCCTTGTACATGGATGCGATTCTTATCAGTAAGAACTGAAACTAGAATTTTCTGTATCCAGAACAGAGGTACTTAATACCAAAACAGAAAAAGTAATATTCTTTGCTCTGAAGGCACTAAGATGATATTTTTATCAAAGCCACACTAGGCCAGATAATCTGTCTACTATGTCAACATATCTGTATTTCTCTCGTGTTGGAATAGGTAGTACCAGGTAGTAATTGGGTTCTTGATGTGAACTGGTTCACCTACCCAAACTGTCTCATCCTTTTCAGATACAAATATTCTGGTTTCTCTTCTCTGGGAACATGCAAGAGCTGGTCACAGTAGAAATCTGTGGAAGTGAGGTAGGACCAACGAGCAGTATCTCAGATGCTAGATTCCCTCTCTAGCCACTGTGAAGATCCTAGAAGCCGTAGACAGAATTCACACTGCTCGAAAAAAAAGTTTGAGGAGTGAGCTAACCAAACAGGAACAGAATTGGGACAGTGGTGTGGTGACTGAAGAAATTTATAAACTGCCTCTTTAGAGTTACAGTTCCCACTGAGCTGTAGTACCACAGCACAATGGCTACTTAGGGCCTCTTGACTTACAGTATTCTTAAACTAACAGCAAGCACAACAATGCACAGCACTACAATCACCACTGGACTGTCTGTTGTGAGTATTTCTTCACTCAATGATAGTAAGAACTGACTCAAACTTCCCTGCAGTCTTTGATGCTTAGGAAATAGGGTTGGGGTTTGTTTCACCTCTGTATTTGTGGCCCTGGAAATTGTACGCTAGTGAGTTTGTTAGTACTTCACATAATTTTCTTCAGAAAAAGCTGATTTTGAAATCTGGTTTCAATACCCTTGGGAAATCTCTTCCTAGATTTTCATCTTCTCTGCCCTTGCAAAATCTCTCCAGGTTTTATGCTATACCTACTGCAGCTTCAGAAGACCTACTGATACCTGGAAGCAAAAGATCTGGAACTATCATCACCTGAGGCAGAATGTGAGAAGGTTTTTTTCAGTACTGATACAATTAACAGTGTTCACAGTTCATGGATATTGTTTTATTCCTAAAAGACCAATTTCAAGTACACTTGCAGTCTGAAAAGCAGCTGAGGACTTGCTTTTTAATCAGTATACAGCCTGCAAAAAGTGCATTGGCAATAAATTCACACACAGACCTTTCTTATACAAGTTGGATCCCTCCATATACTTAGTGTGGTAAGCTAACACAGTGACTAAGAACACATGATCTTTCTTCTTCTCCGCTCATACTTCCATCTCTGCTAAAAATTGCAGAGTAGCACCAGGGCTGAATAGCTGCAAGAAAGCTTTCCCTCTCTGTCAGAAGTCCTCTGATAACGATGCTGCATTAGAGCAGGGCTGAAAGCCCATAACGTCACAGCTAATGCATAAAATGACTTACACACTGTCCTTCAGTAATTCCACAGGGATAGTAACGCCACAGCTATTGCAGTCTTGTAAGGATTAAATCATCAGCATATGAAGAATATTCCAAAGATAAAAATACACTTAAGAACTCCTAAGAAAGGATATTTAATTTTAGGCTCAAATCTCATCTGGCTATGATACAGAATCAAACTTCCTATCAATGCTGTGACCAAAACAGAGAAGCCAGAACAAAGCAATGCATTACCTTGCCCAAATGCAGATGAAGCTACCATTCCCCCACAAAAAAAGGAAAGCAGGTTAAAATACTTTACAATACATTCATCCTTTAGTTTATAATAACTGCATATCTCCTTAGTTCTACAAGTATCTCTAAGTTCTTCTCTGCTCCAAAAACTCTCAGGAAAGTGATCTTTCTCTTAAACTTCTGGCCCAAACAGAAAAAGTGAAAGCCAAAATCTCTCAGGAAAACATGTTCATGTTTGGCCATCAAGTCTAAACATGGTGCAGATCCCCAGAGGTAAACCTGTGACAAGTTAAAACACACTTTTTTGAATTCAAAGCAAAGTAACTCAGAGTCTCAGTCTTCAACTAACAAATTTTTCAGATCATGGTGATTAAATCCCATGGGAAAACCTGATCCATTAGGCTCATCACATGACTCAGATGTGATCACCAAGACTGGCAATAACTCTGCCCACATGAAGACAAACCTGTCCCAAGAACTTGCATTTACTTCATTTACCTCACAGAAGGGAAAAAAATTATATAGTACCTCTGAATTGTCATATTTGGAGTTCTGAAAATTTTCCCTTGGTATTTGGCAGAGGATCTCTTAAGAAAAACGACCTTAAGATTTCATTCTTCACAGATGCTGAGCATCTAAAAACCTGTGAAAGTCCACAGGGACTGACCAGGCTCAGTATTTCTGCAAATTAGAGCTAAAGTAGAAAAAAAAATCTTAATAACTTCCTAATGGTGTTGACTGCTGAAAGTCATAGTTTAAGTTTAATCAAGAAGACAGAAAAAAATGGATTATTTTCCCCTTATTAACACAGAAATAATTGACAAGATTTGAAAACTATAAAAAAGAGGTGGAAGGTAGAGGAATAGATTTGTATTTTAACTCTATTTGAGTGAACTAGACAAAAGGAGCTGCCTGGAAGGGCAAAGCAGAAAAATACCTCTCTCAAAATAAGGAAGAAATATTTCCTTACGATGCATCAAAGTTTATCTGAAACAGGGAAACATCTTTTACTTTTCTGTTTTGCATACCATGGGAAATGGATAGCACCTGTTCAGAAGAACACCTTCCCACAACCCACCCTCCGCACTCCACATTTTGCAATTTGGTAGGAAACACTCTCCAAACCTTGGCTCCCTAAACAAACCTCAGAGCCCAAGTTCCTCTGTCCTGTGTTCAGATACCTCCATTGCCAGAGTAATTTTTTGTGCGGTTGTGAAACATACTGAATTCTCAGGTTTACCTTGACTCAGCTCAAAAAATATCAGACTGGATTAAAGGTATAGCAAAGCACAAGATCTTTTAGAGATTTGAAGTCGTTTTTTTCTCATCATAAAATGAACATCAGGTGCAATTCTAACATTAGCTTTAAACAGACTGCATCTCTATTTTGCTCAGAATTTCTCAGACAAGTTTCAGCTGCTTCCATTTGAGGGTTTGGGTTTAAAGTAACATCACATCTTACAAATGCTACCCTCAGTTTTTACAGTCTCTATATTCACATATGGCTGCTACAGTCTTTAACAATCAAGTTTGTGCTTTTGAGGATTTTACCTGAAATAAAGGCATTTCAGTACTTAACCATGGAAACTCCTTTCTGAATTCATGCCTAACTAGTTAAGAGTGACTCAACATCATCTATGAAAATATCACAGATGTTTTTCCAATAGTTGAGTTTAATAAATATTTTCCCTACCTTCTTAGCCTACTTACCTGTCAACTGCCCCACATTCACTCCAGGCTGTTCCTATTATGAGAGATTATCCACATATTCGTATGAATTATTATAAAAGACACCAGTTCTATAAATATTCTGTGAAACTTTTTATTTTGGGAGGTGTTATACATTTCTATAGGTATTCCATATGATATATTTTAATAAGGATGTTTTGGACATGATTATACAAGCACACTTTTCTTATTACTTCAAGCCTGATCTTAGCTTTATCACTGGGTTTCCTTAACCATACTTTTGAAACCAGATGCAGGTGGCAGAAACAAATGTTTGAAATACAGTACATTAATTAGATTTCAGCCCTGGAAAGGAATACTGAAGTTAGGATGGTCTGATTTGCTGCAGCTGCCAGAGACACAGAACAGTAGTCTCTGCTGCAGCCTGGCAGGGGCCGAGTCGTCCCCTCAGTCTCCATTCTTGGGTTGTTCACAGCATTTAAGCTACAAACCTTCAGGTCCATAGCAACAGCTGTTTTCATCTGAGATGAAAAAGAATAACTTCAAGGAAGCAGAGCATGTGGTTGTTTTCTGTGCTAATTACCACTGGCCTATGGTGCAGTTCACTTTGTAAAAGTTTCTTGCTTACTATAGAGCATAACTGATACAGTAGTCCAGCACTACTGTCAAGAACCTATTTGCATTCAAGTTCTTTTTCACACAGGTCTGTCAATGAACACAATCTTCGGCTTTATCACTTTCCGTAAAGTACCATGAACATACCTCCAACCCTTTCAAAGTTGGGAAAAAAACAACACGAGAAAAGAGACTAGAAAAATTTCCAGATACACCACGAGGTGGTGCTCAGCCCCCTCTGTAACAGTAACATCAAGTACCAGTAGAGTTAGGAAAGTTTGCTTGAACTGGCTACTGACACCCCCCACCTAAGTATACACAGACGGTTGTGCTCGTAAATGATTCTTTCTATACAACCCTGCTGGAAACAGCATTTGCTGTAAAATACTGCTGTGCTGTTGGAGGAGTCACTCTGCAAGTGAGAAATTGCAAAAAATACCACTGAGTGAATCTGCCAAGCTGGAAGCTTGAAATATATCACACTTGCGGCAAAAATATTGAAGTATGGATAACCTTTTCAGCTCATTCAGGAAAACAAGCTGCATGAAAGCTATGAAAAAAAAAATCCTGCAATTTCATATAGTTTTTATGCTGCTCCATCTACTCTGTTGCATTTTAGTATACTTGAAATAAATCAAAGTGTGACCAGAAAAAGAGAAATATTATAAACCTTGATTACAATGAGAACCGTTCAATTTTATTGGCACAGCTTTCAATGGCAATGACAATTTAGGAAGCCATTTACATATATAAGCTTGTGTATGTGTGTGTGTGTATATATATATATGTGTACATTTCCTTTCATCTAAAATTATCCTAAGCAGCAAAATATCATAACATAATAAATTGGAAGTAAAAAACTTTCATTCTTTCTAGTACAACTAAACATGGAACTAAATGGGGCTGATTTTCTGCCCATCTCAAAGAAGGCAATGATATTACCCACTCTTGTGGCATCAAATATTTTGACAGTCCTAGGACTACGATCAGTATTTTTATAAGAGATAGCGAGAATGCAGTAGCATAAGCTACGGTAACAATATAATTGGGGTGTATGCAATTACTGTTAACACTACAATGGTAACGACCGGTATACGATTTGGTCAACTGCGTACTGACCTCCAAAACTCTCCATGATCACCTACAAACATGCTTCTTCCCTTCCTTTCTTATATTAAAGTTAAATTAGAGTTATTACATGATATTTGATGCCATCTTCCACGGAAGAACTGGCTAAATTTTAGCAGCAATGGATATTTAATTTGTAACAGCTCTCATAAACTCCTGGCTTCAATCTCACCTTACAAGCCTACAAGGAAAAAAAAAAAATCCCTCACACTTCTATAGCTCCTTCAAGGATTCTTTGTCCTTGAAGGACAGCATTTACACCTGGCATGTTTTCTCTTGCACCACTTTATTCAACTTAGACCCTGTGCCATAGTAAACCCTAGGAGGCACACACATCTTCAACTGTACAAGTCAACTGGAATGGAGGGAAACCATTCAAACATAGAACCCGTCATACGCACTCAAAAGGACTTGGGGTTTGGGACAATGAAATACGAAATGTACGACATCTTTCCCCAACTCAGCTAAGGAAGGTTTGTGGTTTTGCATGCAGCAGAATAATTTGCAAATACTGTCCCTCCTCTTGAAGATAAGAGTTAAACTCCAAGAATTCAAGAGGTGCACCATGCTGGACAAAAGATTGCAACTCTGTTTAAATGTTTGAATGCTGTAAGAACATTTTTCATTAGGAATTTCCAGAGATGATAACAGCTTGGTGGAGGTGGCACCTGCTTGCAAGCCGAAAGACGCAGATGTGAGTCAAAATCAATACCAGCTACATTTCTTCTTTTCCCTACTAGTTCGAAGCAGCATGCTGCATAATTTCAAATAAGTCTCCCCTACAAAAAAGGGTACCAGAAAACACAGTAATTCAAATTATGTCAGTATGCTAACAGTTTCTTAATACACAATTAAACTCTTAACTGAACCTACTCTTGCATTAACAGTTAATTAGCATAATAAGTTCCCTGATTTGTTTCAAGCTTGATGGTGGTTCTCTACTTCAAATTAATGAGAAAATAAAAATAATCTGATATCCTTGGATTATTAAAACTGCACCTGGTGATTTGACCTCCAACTCATGATCAGGCCAGGATACTGTGAAATCACAGAATGTTAGAGATCGGAAGGGACCTCGAAAGATCATCTAGTCCAATCCTCCTGCTGGAGCAGGAACACCTAGATCAGATCACACAGGAACACATCCAGGTGGACTTTGAATGTCTCCAGAGAAGGAGACTCCACAACCTCTCTGGGCAGCCTCACCTCCATCCCTGGAAAGGTGATAGAACAACTTAAATCCACCAAGAGTAAAAAGCTATTTTTCCATAATGAAGTGTGCACACATGACTGTTTAATATAGCAACCACTGAAGTGACACGAATCAAAAAGATACTTAGCTGGGAAAATGACTTGAGAACTTCTCTCAGGTTTCCTAACTTTTTACATTCATAATGAAAATGTTCAGCATATTGCATTTTCCACTAGCTAGAAAGTGGCTTATGATGATAAAAAAAAAATCTTCACCGCTGATCAAACACATCTGTCACATCTTGGCCAGGTTCCTTGTGGTATCAAGTCTTACCACATATTGTATTCCCTTTGCACAAGAAAAGCAAGAAGTCAACAACTGTTTTCTTGGCCCTGAAACCTCAAGAATCAGCTTTTCTTGAGAGGAGTAGAAGATAAGCAATTAGAAAATAAGACATCACTGCTGAAAGGTTTGCTAAGGACAAGTTTCCAGAAACCAGCTTGACCAAGCAAGACTCTATCTGGGAGAATGGTTCTTGTTCTCTGACTCATTTGGTCCCTGCACAATCAGTAAATATTTCAGAGGCAGCCCACAAACCTGAAGCTCACCTTTCACCAGCTCATTTCAGAGAGGACAATGTTCAAGCATAGAAGCACTGAAGGATTTTTTAAAAGTAAACTTCTACGTTATTCCTCAAGCACCTGTGTGCAGTTGCAGTTCTTTGCTTCCCAAGAGAGATTTTCTAGCAGTAGAGACTTTTGCCAGAAAAAATCAGCCCCGCAGTGCAAAATACAGGCAATGTAGATGGGTCATGGTTGCAGAAGGACAGTAGCAATCACTGCTGAAATAAGTGGGTGGTGTGAGGACTGTTAAGTGTGGAGAAGAGCTCCCAGCTGTGGAGAGGCAAATTCTCTCTGCCATTATCAACCCTCTCACTATTCATTCATGGAAATAGTATCGAGTATTTAAGTCCTAATGCAGTCATTGTTTGATTTTAATATAGTCCACAGCCTGACATGTCTTAAGCCTGAAAACAATGCGTTTATTACTGCCTTCACAACTCCCTGATATTACCACTCAGATAGCAAGTTTCCTCAAACTCAGTACCATGTGTAGAAATAGAAAAAGAAATAACCAAATGCTCAGTGGCTGGACACCACAGATGACACTCTTTCAGTCTACCTTTGGCCCTCTATTTAACTGGAAGGCAGCAAAAGCATTGCCTTTTTAAGCCCTATAGCATGATACCCACAAACTTTGAAGGCTATAGTTGCTTCCTGAGTGTACTGGGTCTGGCTGGGTGGGAGTTAATTTTCTTCATAGCAGCCCTCATGGTGCTACATTTTGGATTTGTGAGCAAAACAGTGTTGAAAACACACAGGCCAGGGGAGAGCCAGCAAGAAGTTGTGTGTTGCTTAGCCACCCATGGGGGTTAAATCAAAACACTGAGCAAAGTGCAAGTGATGACAGCTGATCTGAAAGGAACATAAATCAATTTATACAAAGAAAGTGGCAAAAATAACAAACGGAGAAGCATAAGTTTTCTGCCAAAGCCTTTTTTTCCCCAGGCATCCTGGCTGAGATTCACCAAACACTGCAACAGGGAAAGAACCAAGTCATCCTACTTTCCTCAAACAGACATGAGAAAGGAAGCTCATATTGTAACAGCTGGTGGATAGGAGGAAAACATTGCTGACTGGCAACTAGTTGATTCAATGTATCATTCAAACAAACCCCAGCATCACATTACTTCAAAAGTAATCCTACCCACAAACGCCTTCCTGTGTTACTCCAAGGTTCACCCACAGCACCTTTCTCCTCTGGCCAAAAAAAAAAAAAAA
>WKFP01015051.1:1340804-1354266 GCA_011057875.1 Pterocles orientalis | reverse complement strand
CAGCCTGGCCTTGAACACCTCCAGGGATGGGGCATCCACAACCTCCCTGGGCAACCTGTTCCAGTGCCTCACCACCCTCACAGTGAAAAATTTCTTCCTAATGTCTAGTCTAAATTTACCCTCTTTCAGCTTATACCCATTACCCCTTGTCCTCTCAGTACACTCTCTAATAAAGAGTGCCTCCCCATCTCTCCTGTAGGCCCCCTTCAGGTACTGGAAGGCGGCTATTAAGTCTCCTCGGAGCCTTCTCTTCTCCAGGCTGAACAACCCCGACTCTCTCAGCCTGTCCTCATAGGGGAGGTACTCCAGCCCCCTGATTAATTTCGTGGCTCTCCTCTGGACTCTCTCCAACAGGTCCATGTCCTTTTTATGCTGGGGGCCCCACATCTGAACACAGTACTCCAGGTGGGGTCTCACAAGAGCAGAGTAGAGGGGGAGAATCACCTTCTTTGACCTGCTGCTAATGCTTCTCTTGATGCAGCCCAGGACACGGTTGGCTTTCTGGGTTGCAAGCGCACACTGCCGGCTCATGTTGAGCTTCTCATCCACCAATACCCCCAAGTCCTTCTCCTCAGAGCTGCTCTCTATCCACTCTGCGCCCAGCCTGTATTTGTGCTTGGGATTGCCTCGACCCATGTGCAGGACCTTGCACTTGGTCTTGTTAAATTTCATGAGGTTTGCATTGGCCCAACTCTCCAGCCTGTCCAGGTCCCTCTGGATGGCATCCCTTCCCTCCAGCGTGTCCACCACACCACACAGCTTGGTGTCATTGGCAAACTTGTTGAGGGTGCACTTCTGCCTGAACACAGGCCAACCATTTGATTGTCAGCACCCTTTTGCAGCAATGGGACTTTAATGCTTTTCAGCACCATAAATTCAGGCAGTGACACAGTCATCCAAGTTAAAAATACATCCCCATTCCTTCCACCCTTCTACTTTTAG
The DNA here is from genome assembly GCA_011057875.1 of Pterocles orientalis. Classification (NCBI taxonomy): domain Eukaryota; kingdom Metazoa; phylum Chordata; class Aves; order Pterocliformes; family Pteroclidae; genus Pterocles; species Pterocles orientalis. The sequence continues at coordinate 1,353,324 of WKFP01015051.1, read as the reverse complement.
GTTAGCTATTATACTTGGATGTCTCACAGAGACATGCATAGGAGCATCAGTTGAAACTGTTTCAGAGCCCCACAGATTGGTACAGACAAAAAGACCCAGAGCAGCATGTATTTGTGATCCCAAAGCCAGAAGCTTCTTTGCCATTAGCTTAGAGACAGGAAGATGAAGAAACCAGGTGCTGCTTCAAAACTGCCCTGACATAATGCCAGAGATCTGTGAAAATCAATATGTTATTAGGAGTGATTAGCTTCCTAGTCTTGTGCTCTGAGACCCTGCCAACTTTAATTTTACAGTTAGCATCCAAAGGCGCAATTCACTGCTGCTTCCCCACAAGACTCTGCATAAATCTCCTGAGGAGACAGCAACAGGCATATTCTTAGAATACAGAGCCAGAAAAATATTCAAAACCTCTTCGTGCTCTTTCTCCTGCTTTTTAACCTTTCTCTTGTACTTATTCCATTCGTTGCCTCTTTCCTTTCTTCTCCCTTTTAGCTTTTCTGTAGTCTCCTGTCTTCCCTGGGGTCTCTTGGGGTCTCTCCCTGGTTGCCTCTCTCTCATGCCTCCCAGACTACAATATAGCTTTCTTCCTGAAATTTCCAGAAAGATGACAGTGCAAAAAGAAGGAAAAAATATCCTCCCTTCACTAAAAGTTTAGCTGAAGTCACCAGTGACGGCAGTTCAGGGCACACAGCATATTCCCCATAGCTACCTTTGTGAGAGTCAGATATCATCACCTGTTCCCCCCCAGCAGAGCTTCCAGAGAGAAGTGTCATTGACCGGAGAGGCATGAGACACCTCGCAAAGAACAAGGTGGAAAACAGGTATGCTGCTCCAAAACTACAGGGAATATAGACCAAACATTTCCACCTTCTCACAAAAATTCAAATATCCTTCAAGTAAATGTGCCAGAGCTTTGTATCCACAAACCAGACAAACTCTCCTGTAGGAATTACACAGCACACCTCTTCCCACTGCATGCAAACACGCCAGCTTTTCTTTCAATATCTCCACTAGCAGACACATGGCCACAAATAAAAACAGCCTTGATTTTCTGAAAAGCAAAACTACACTTTAAAATAAAACCAAAATAACCTCCCACAGAACAAAAAAAAAAAAAAAAAAAAAAAATTAAAAACCACTCCAACCTTTTCATATTTCATAACCTTTGTTATAGCATCCAGAATCCCAATATTTAATTAAAATTTCTAACATTAAGTAATAGGTATCTGGCTTAGTGACTGACAGGGTGATTGTTAGGGTTGTTCTGACTCTGTCTCCTTCACAACAGTTCCTATTTTCAGTTATGATCCCCTGGAAAAGGTCAGAGCCTACAGGAATTGAACACCGTATATATAAAAGCGTACAGCAAAAGACAGCCTTTCAAGAAGTGGCAGACTCAAGAAAAGCTGATGGGGTGGGAACATTTGTCAGTAAACAGGCATTCTTGTTTTCCAAAAGCAAGTCATTGATTCCTGACAGATGACTGCTGAGTTTCCAAAGTTAGTTTTCTTTCCCGTTAGGTCTCACCACAGTGATTTTGTTAAAAATAACACAGAAAGCATTCTGCCAAGCTTTGCTCTCAACAGTACCATCTCTTCAAACCAATGACCTTAGAAAACCTGCTGAAGTCTCTCCCTGAGCAATAGAACCAAAGCATCGGACTAGAGATTTTCAAAGGGTGCGACAGTATTAGCTGGAAGATGAAGGCTAACTGCAGCTAAGAGCTGAGGCTAGCTGAAGTCTGGTAAACATGGATTTGCATTTGTAGCCCAGATTTACAGTCCCTGAAATATTCTGGGACCTTGTGATATCGCAAACTGCAGTTTAGGATTGCACAAATTAATTAATTATACTTCAGCAAAACCTTAATCTTCATGGCAATGTCTGCACGAAAAGGATTAAAGATACTGTGAAAAGCTGTTGCTCATTACACCCAGTGTTCTGCACCCAATAATGCAAATCACTGGAGCCTCTTTACCAGTCACTCCTTACCCAGTGTCAGCTGAGCCTTAAGGCTCACTGATTTGGCTTTAAGTTTACTGATAAGGTAGCACCCAGTATACCAAGCAGTGCTTGTGCTGATTAGTGTTTGCTTTCCTTTTTCTTTTTAACTATTCAAAGTCTCATTAAGGATGCTCTCCCTGGGTTGTTCTCAGACAAAATTAATCACATGTAAAACACTCGCTTCCTCCTAGATCCTAAAGCATAAGTTTCCAGTTTTGTGCCAATTTTCTTTGAAAAAAAGAACAAAGTGTATCTTCTGGCAACTAATTATAGAATCTAATCTACAGAAGACATTGTCTAGACAGCAGCAAAGCAGAGCAGCTTCTCCCATGTTCTTCACCTTTTGCCTCTCGCCTAGATGTAAGATGTCCATGAGGAACCCAGCCCCAAAGGGTCTTGCTCTCTCCATTGCAACTAGTAACTGCATGGGCATTGTCACCACCTTTTTAAAACAAATTCAAGAGCATTATTTCACTTTGTAGGAGTACCAAACAATCTCTGAGTCGAGAGCTTAAGTCAAGAGTTTGTTTTTTTTTTCCACTGGGGACTTGGGGTGTAATTAAATCAAGCAAGTCTGAGATAAAATACTTGGTAGTAGCTACCACAGGGAAGAGGAATTTGTTTGGTTATGTGATAAAGCTCACCTGCACACCTACAAAGGAACTCAGGGAGAGAACAGCAGGAGGGAGAACCCAAATAATACCCTGTTGGGGTACATCCAAGCCTACCAAAGATGCCATCAGTCCATCAAAGGCCTATCTGCATATGCCCAGAGGAGCACAGTGGCACAATGGAAGGTGGGGAATCCAAATTAAGGACTCCCAAGAAACAAATACCTTGTCTGGGCCACACCAGGGCTGTCCCAACACAGCCATCAGCCCCCATGTCCAAGCACAAAACTCATCACCATAATCATCAGGAGCAGGTCTTGGGATCACTTTTGAGACTAACGGTATTGTTACCTATGGTAGGACACATGGGGAGGGGCTTTTTACAAGGGCATGTAGTGACAGGATGAGGAGTAATGGATTTAAACTGGAAGAGAACAGATTTAGACTAGATACTATGAATAAATTCTTTACTATGAGGGTTGTGAGACACTGGAACAGGTTGCCCAGAGAAGCTGTGGATGCCCCATCCCTGGAGGTGTTCAAGGCCAGGCTGGACGAGGCTTTGAGCAACCTGGTCTAGTGGAAGGTGTCCCTGCCCATGGGAGGGGGTTTGGAACTAGATGATCTCTAAGGTCCCTTCTCACCCAAACCACTCTTTGATTCTATGATATGAGATGCAGGGGGGAAACAGTCTGGGATGACACAGACTTATTATGGTATGTTTTGGGGGACAAACCAAAGGCAGGAGAAGGAAGTGATCAAGGCAATTTTGAAAGGAATAAGAATAGTAAAATAGAGGAGCAAGGGGATAAAAAGGGTAAACAGTTGGCTGGTCAGTATTCTTCTCTGGCTCTGCCCCACACCTGATTAGCACAGTGTGTCCCATTTTCCTCTTAAGTTCCTTTCTAACTGTTTCCTGGGTGAGAGCTCTCTGTTCTGTGTGTGTGACAGTGTATAGGGTGTGAGTGCAGCAAGTGGAGTCAGACCATGGGTCAGAGGGCCCATACATCCATGCTGCCAGAAACTAGAGTGAGCACAGGTATGCCATTACAAAGAAAGAACAAGCTGGACTAGCCAGTGGATAGATGAAGAGGTCTGGGAACAATGGGGTGAGTGGGGCTCCAAGGGCCAGCTCTGGGTGTGAAAGCACCTGTGTATGTCTAGGGGCAAAATCACAGGGGGATCAGCTACTGTGACCTGGAAAGTCCTGGGCAAGTGTGTGTGTGATGGCCTGTGCCAGCAACTGGAGAAGGGCTGCAGCCTCTGGGGCTTTTATGTCAGCAACTGAGGAGACTGGGATCCAGGGGCTAGCTATTGGGCAGACTGAGCATCTGAGCCCATCTGCTGGAGAGATTCACCTTGTACATATATGTATTTATATATTTATATTCTCACTAGTGGACTTCCATCCTGTCCAGTCAGAGAGGAGAACAGAATGAGACTACTGCTGCTCTCTATGTTTGTGTGCATGCTCTGAGTGCCTGTCTGTGATCTGTGTGGCCAGCCATGTATACACATATACGTAGAGAATATGTGCCTTATGCGTGTATGTGTGTACACCTGCTAGGAAAACATATTCAACCTCACTACTGGTTGAACCTAGTAACAGGGAGCAGTAGCAGCCTCACCTCTCTCAGGTTGTTGGATCCAGCATGGTAGGTTTTCCTCTAACAGAATTTTTCATTCACCATCTGACGAAATACCTGAGAAGACTGCTGTTTCATCACCTGCATGAAGGGAAAGTCTTCCAGACAGATTTGCTTACTTCCTTTCTTCTGCACTGCAGTGCAGCAGCAGCATGAAGCCAGAGCAGCACCCTGGGGCGACTGCTCAAAGGTGAGACCATTCTCAGCAAGGCTACACAGAGGCTACAGACACCAGCTTTTCTCTCACCACTACAATATGGCATACCAATAACTCGTCACTTTTCAGGCTGCATAAGCATTCATTTCTTCCTGATTATGTTTAAACGGTGTTAGGAGTGACTAGAGTCACAAACATCATGTGTATGTTTAATCACACCTCTTCACTTTCCAAATAATGTTTTCATGTTAAAGTACTATTAAGCTTTTATTAAAATGACAGCAACATCACTAGGAATCAGATAAGTGCACTTGGTTTTATAACACTTCTACTAGATTAGAGTTAGCACGGCTTCCTATTTACTTATGATGATACGGAAAAAAAAAAACTTTAAACCTCTCCCAGAGAGTTACACATCACTGGTTCATATTTTATTTTGTCACAGTGTCACTTGGTACAACAAAACATTAACATTGCATTGAATTAAGGCCCTAAATACTGTAAGCATGGCGATCTCATATTCTGCTGTCTTCTGCTGTCAAACACCAGTCCAAAATTAATTGGATCTGAAACAACATGTTAACCGTGGGGCCTCATAGAAACACAGGATCAACTAGTAGTGACTGGACTGTGATTTTTCACCCTCTTCCATTTGTGCTTTCAGCAACAGGTAAGAGAAGAGGATCAAGATTTGCCAAGGCTTCAAGATCACATGAAAATAGTTAAGGGCTTGTCTGGCATACTTTAGTGAGAAGAAAAGGCTTCATTATGAAACGACAAGTGAGAATACAGATGCATTCACCCTCCCAAAGGCAACTATTTTTTGAAGATCAAACTTCCCATAAAGGTAACATCAAACTATGTGACTGTGATTACTGACACCATGTAAAAGGCCTGGGAAAAGGAGAGAGAACTGGACCAAGAAAAATAATACAAGCAGTATCCTAGAAAGAACACAAAGCAAAGACACCTCCAAAAGCTAGTAAATCTGTAGCATGCACAGCCCTGTCCTCCACAGTTAACATTGAGTAGAAAGCTGAAAACTATCCCCATCTGGACTGATATGAAGTGGGGTCACTGACAAGGGAATATGGAAGTTAAGAACCATTGAAAAAATTAAGAAAAACCAGAGCACCAGATATTATGACACAAACTATAAAACTATCGTAACAACTTTAACCTTCTTTAAAGCAAACTATGTATTTCAAGAAACAGTTTACAGAAGATGGACCAAAGAGCTACTCTTCTTTAGGAAATCCTATTTTAAAACTGAAAATACACTTACACAAAAATATAAGGATATTTAGACTATACCTATTCTCCCCATAAATCCAGCCAACAAAATTGTGCCATCCGTTATGTTGAGAAACTGTTCAATGCACCTTCACACAGTGTATTTTTGGGATCCTGATCCTGCTTTTGCTTGTGCTGATTTTATACTCGGGGGAAAAGAGAGTTACTAGCTAGTTACATCTGTGTAAGCAACAGCACTGTTGGGTACTTCTAAATTCAGACTGTCAGTGTGCAGAGACATGTAAGATCAGTTTAGGTATCTTCAAGAGGGAAAGGAAACAATAAGATGAATATTAAAATAAATACAGAGAAAGTAAAAAAAAGAGTTCTTATTCTGGGAAATTATGTCAGTCTTCCATTCCAGAACTGTGAGCTATAACAGTGATGAGAAACAGAGAAATGGTAAGAAGAAATTACACGATGAAAAACAGCATTTTGCTTCATATATATGATATCCCAAAGATATGCAGGCACACAACCTGCAATCCTTTCAATGAAAATTAAGAGCAAGTATGTTGAAAATTACAAGCTTACCTGGAACAATATACTAGACTCTTCCCAAATAGCATGAGCTTCACTGCTTGGTGTGGCAGGCTCTTTAACCTGCATGTTCCATGAGACCCTAAAAGCACAGCTCTGTTTACCTTTAAAACCATGCACCAGGTCCCTTACATTCAGTTAGCAATGGTGATTACTTGACCTGGAACTCTTCAACTGATTGGGAATCCCATTTGTCAAGTTACTTTAAAACACTTAATTTCAGCAGACCCTGGCAGACCCATCTGTATGTGGATAACTCCCTCTGCACAAGTAAATTTCAGTGTGCCTGCAAGAATGGTTACAGTGATATTTGGTTTGCTCTTGCCTAACTGTATTTTATTCATGCAAGAGGATACAGTTTTTCATCATCAGTTCCCAGCAGGTTCCATTCTAGAAGGCAGGACAGATGACCAGAGTCATTCCAGGAGTGGGGTTGTTAATTTTCAGCAAAGTATCATAAAAGGTAAATTAGGAAAATTTGAAGTGTTTTAAAAGAAATAAATAACTACAAACCTTCAGAGGAAGACTATTTAAAAATGCAACAGACTCAACTATTAAAAATGCATGGAAGCAAAATGTTTCAAGATGTTTTGATGCTTATGAGGAAACTAACAAAAGCACTGGATTCAGAGTGTCTTCTCACTGCTCTAAGATTATCTTTTCCTTCTTTTTATTTTTTGAATGTTTCTCCCAAGTACTGTTAGATTTTAATTTGCATGAAAACCAGACCATTGCTCCTTGCTACTAAAGCTGATGTCCCACCTGAAGATAGTCTTCCACAGCTAAGCCTTTAACAGCCAGCTGTCATCTAAAGTTGAAGTTGATGACAACATCAAATTGTTCTTCAGTACCAGAGGAACTGATATGGATGCTCAAATGACATACACCAACAAGAACTATGGCGCAAGTGTGTAGACAGAGTTACAGGTGGCTAAGCAGCAAGAGCATATGAACTCTTAGGAAGCAAGCGATCCTGTTTTTATGCAAATGTCCACAGTGCTGCTGGGTAAAAACTGGCAATCTCAATTAGCAGAGATTCAAGACACTTTTTCCTATTACTCTATCTTGAAATAGTGTTAAAACTTTGAAGAGCAAAAGCAATTCAACAAGAGCTGTTGAGCTTTGAGTCACACAGGACTAACCCCATATAGTCGTGCAACAGGGCTGAAGAAGGCTGCAGCTCTCAATGTTCTGAACTCATGATCAAGATCCTACAGCATATCAGGGCTCACAGCTGGAATAATCACATCAGCCAATGCTTTGGCTTGTTTCTGGCTACATGCTCCCAGGGACAACCTCCCAAGACCAAGAAACTAATTGCTTCCACTTCCCTGCAAAGATCTCAATAATCTGGCAGTGACCAGGAGGGAAAACTGATCTATTATTTGCTTATGTGTGTATTTTTTTTCTATCTCAAACCACAGATAACCTTTTAGATTTCCCAAATATTGTACATAGGGAAAAAACCCAAACAACTGCTGTCTGCTAACTAACACTACAAACTTACTCTTAGTCCAAAACCATGGAAAAGCTGTTAATAAACTGCTTTACAACAAGATTCTCTCAGTGCTGCCACAACAGGCTCTGTGACTTGAAAGCTTTATGCTTGCTCTTGGGGCTAAACACACTGCTAGTTTGGATGAGGCTCTCTGCTGAGAAAAAAGGCCACAGTCTCTAGAAAACACATGGACCATCTTTGCCTTTAAATCCCTTCTAGCATTTCCAAAGTGATGTTTAGCCTTCCACAAATCTTCCCACATAAAGTCTAACACAGAGAATCTGACAGTTCAGCAAGGAATCTAGTTTAAAGTAAGACAAGCTTCAAAGCACACTTGAGCTCTGAACAGCTCCATTCTTTGGGAAATGCTTTTACTTTGACGTCTACATCAACTTTGACCAACTCTTTGAAGTAAAACAAAAGATTTTGTTTGCTCAATCAGTCAGTCTAGAATTGGATATCATCTTTCACTATTATTTTTCACAGAGATTTTATAAGCCTTCTTCCCTACTTTTACAGACTGAGAGGGAACTTCAATGATTCAAAGATTCAGTCAGAAATTATTAGATAAACCTAAGAGTGGAAAATGCTATATAAAATGTTATCACATAACTCTGATAATATACTCAAAATCTAAAATCCGTTTTTTCCTTCATCTATATCCAAATAAAAATTACTTTGAATAAATATCAGGTTAAGTTGCCACCATTCTGAAATAAAGTGAGAGTTTGAGGTGTTCTTTTTGTATAATTTTGTTTTTTAAATATTCATGCTTTTTTTTTTTGTAGTGGAGAAGTGCATACAATACCTGTTGTTATTCTTATGTGGTTCTTTAAAAGTTTTCATAAAGACAACAGGTTACCAGTGAAATATAACATCAGCTCATCAGGTTCCTCAGGTGCTGTTCTGCAGAGCTATGAAATAAAAGTTCATCTCCTCCCTAGGGAAACCTAACACAACACTTTCACATACAATCACCATAAGGTCTTCCCTTCTCCCCTGCAGCTTCATATCCCACCCAACCCTTCAATTTCAGATATTTCAAGAAAAAAGAAAAAAAGAAAAACAGCTTATAAAACAGCAAAGTAAATAAAGTTATTTTAATATATATAGAAAGAGAACAAAATGAAACTTGAGGGAAAACTTACTGGCGTTACAGTTTATCCTGATACAGTCTAGATGGGGAAAAATAAATGAAAGATGAAATTGCATCCTTCAAGGTAACAGCTGCAGACATCCAAAAACAATCAGTCCACCCTTCCGGGGACAGACACACGCAAAGAGATGTGGCCATTTTATACTTATATACAGTCTGTACAAGTTCAGGAGTGGGCGTATATGTACAGTATATTCTTCATAAATATCTGTTACATATATATATATATGCACACATATATATACACATATGTATAGAGAGATATACCAATATACATATATATCCACATATTGACACATAAAGCTATTTTATTTTTATAGAAACCTACATCTAAAAACTATCTTCTATTCTAGACTATGAACTGATGCGAATTACAATTAAAAATTGACAATTAAGGCACAAAAAATCTCCCCCAAAATGCAAGTCATACTCCAGTGTCATTTTGCTTTTTAAAGACCTTTAGCAATTTCTCTAAGAAGCTTGAAGCTCAAAGTCAACCTTTACACTTGGTTTCTTTTGAACAATTTTGTATTGTTATTGCATAAATACACCATCTGTCCAACACTGAATACCTGTAAAATCAGCCTATGAGATTTGTTGGTGCAATATTTAACCCTTTCCAGCTCTCCCAAAGACAGACCCTCTTCTAATTTCCCCAATGCCAGCCCAGAACACTTTTTAATATGTGCACATACATATTTGACACTGTCTGTTCAGGTGAGGAAAGGGTTAATATAATGCCCAGTGTGTATCATAAAATGGCCACTTGCAAACAGCTAACCGCACGAACGCCCAGCCCAGATTTCAGCTAGTTCTGGAGGTTCGGAATTTTTTTTATTATTTGGCAGAGGGTATGGGGATTTCTTTCAAAGGTCCCCAGCCCTGCCAGTTCCTCAGAGCCCAATCTCACCTTGCTGCCTGAACGCTAAGACCGAATGGAATGCTCCTAACGTTCAGGGAGAAGATGAAATGGGCAGTGAAGTGGCAGATCTGGGAACCTTTGCTGGCCCTGCTTCATTCAGAGGTTACAGGCAAGGGAGGGATGAAGAGGGGTACATGGAAAGAAAAATAGTGTTATGCTTGTGGAATATAATAAATGGTAAATGAGGAGTCTGCACAAGGAAAAGAAGTTGAGGTAGAGGGGAGTCTGAGCTAGAGGGCTTCTGAGCATCACTTCTCTCATTTAACACACTAATGCTCAGCATATCTCAGGATACGACCCATAAAAGGATCTTACATTTATAAATGCCTACTTACAGCCTTGTGGAAATCCATTACTGTGGTGTCCGACATGGGCAAGAGCTATCATATCAGTGCTGTTACATATCTTGGGCCATGCTGACCTTCTCTCAGGAAATCAAGGCCAGGAATAATAGCACTGTGTTACCGGACATCCTGTCTGGACACCTAAAGCTTTGACCATCAGGGACAGTTGTATTTATTACAGAGATATGGCCCAGCAAGAGACACTACACAGAATGGCAGAGAAATACAATGTAGTTTGCTGCTCAACTGGACCCATTTTGTGTTTACTTGGACAGATGTAGGAAAATTATTTCAGCAGCTGAAACTAAATGCAGTTCTAAAAAATGAAAGAGGAGAAAGCTGTAATGAGCAGGGACACACCAATCAGATGCAGCATAGCCAGAGAGAGTCTGTTTTCAAGCAGAACTTCTCTTGAGAAAATCCGGGTTTGGTTTCGTGCGATTAGGTTTGTCATGTGTCGTCAACCGCAACAGAAAAGTGGGAGCAAACAGCCCTGGAGCAATTGGTACAATCACCATACAGTGGTGGCTATATCCCTTACAGGAGTTGGGTGGGGTAAGGGGAGCTCTGAAATACATGCTGGGGAACTTCCCTCTATGACCTGAGGGAGAGTGAGAGGGACTCCCAAGTCTCACTGGACATGAGATCAAGAGAGTTGTTACAGCTGGAACAACAGGGGAATTTCTTACGGGCTAAAGAGTAAGGGTGCTGGAAAGGGAAACATGGCTGGTCGCAGAAACATTCCTGAAAGTCAGAAACTAAAACCATTGTTGTGTTATTGATGTTTGCAGTGGTTTTGCATTTTTAATTTTTTTTGCAGTGATACCAAAATAAATGCATGTCCCAGGGCTAACCCCCAAGCTGAGTCATAGGCTGCTCCAGGTGAAGGGATTGATGTTTCAGACTGAAAACCAGTGCATCCCTTATCCTGGCTGCTAGATTTTTGTTTCAAAGGAAAATGAGAGTCCAAGCCACTGAGGGCGTTGCCCTGACAACTACCATGGCACTACTAGATCTCCAGACTCTGCGAGCACAAGGTTCTGCAGTGCCATGCAAATGGTATGCCTGGCAGAAACGCCCTAGTGCACCCCAGAAGAACCAGCTCCTGAACCAGCCTTGGTCCAGCTGGGTCAGTGGGGATTCCGCTTGGCAGCTAAGCTAGTGCATCTGCCTGCACTGCTACACCAGCACCACCACACTCTCCACACTGCCTTCAAAGAACAAGCACAGGCTTTTTGTTCTTTTCCTCAATTCTGAGCCTTGTCCAAAGCAAATAAAAAAAATCCCAAACATTAATACAGGGAGTTTTCTCCCTCTTACTTCCATTTTAGAAGGAAGAAAATACCTATTTTCCTCTAAACTAGTACAACACTACAAATCCAAAGCAGAGGATACGTTCCCTGACAGTAAGATGCAAATTTAGCCTTGTCATTGTGCTCAAAACAGCAGGAATTGGGGAGTTAAGGAATAATTTAAAAACTGCTTAGGATTGCTTCTGCTCAGTAACAGAGCAATAGGACTTCTGGTAATCATCATCTGGAGCTCTCAGTACTGTTTTGGCTTCTACTGATGGAATTTGCTTTATTTAGGTATGCCTGCATTCCTGACTCAAAAGAGGTTTCACCTTGCTTTAGGTTTTGAAGATGAGTATGCCTAAACAGCTGTAAATCCAGTCACTTGCCAGTTCAGTAATCTGGATAACAGCTGTAAAGTGAAAACAGTCTGTATATCAGGAATAAGAAGGTCATTAGAGGCAGTCAACATGGCTTCACCAAGGGGAAGTCATGCTTGACCAACCTGATAGCCTTTTATGAGGATATTACCAGGTGGATAGATGATGGCAAAGCAGTAGATGTGGTCTATCTCGATTTCAGAAAAGCATTTGACACTGTCTCCCACAGTATCCTTGCGGCTAAACTGAGGAAGTGTGATCTGGATGATCGGGTAGTGAGATGGATTGTGAACTGGCTGGAGAAAAGAAGCCAGAGAGTTGTTGTGAATGGGGTGGAGTCTAGTTGGAGGCCTGTATCTAGTGGAGTCCCCCAGGGTTCGGTACTGGGACCTGTGCTGTTCAATATATTCATCAACGACTTGGATGAGGGAATAGAGTGCACCCTCAGCAAGTTTGCTGATGATACGAAACTGGGAGGAGTGGCTGACACGCCAGAAGGCTGTGCTTCCATCCAGCGAGACCTAGACAGGCTGGAGATTTGGGCGGGGAAAATTTAATGCAATTTAACAAGAGCAAGTGTAGAGTCTTGCATCTGGGCAAGAACAACACCAGGTATGAGTGCAAGTTGGGTACTGACCTGTTGGAGACCTGGGGCTCCTGGTGGACAGCAGGATGAC
>WKFP01015051.1:1259904-1332292 GCA_011057875.1 Pterocles orientalis | reverse complement strand
AAAAAAAAAAAAAAAAGGTGTAAGACACCCCCATTCCTGTCCAAGTGGGCTCCATACAGATGAGCTTCAGCAACAGAAGTCTGTCAAGTAATTAGAGGATGCTGAACGTAATCACTCAGACTGAAATCTGACTAGGACGCAGGAGTTAATGCTCCTTTTTTTGGTGGAAAAAATGTAACAGGAATTTAAAGTGCCCACAAGCACTTATGACCTTGTATATGCAGCAGGACGGGAGCCGGGAGGTGTTGAGCTCCCAGGGCCAGGGCCTCACTTCCCAGGGCCATCCCACACACCCACGGAGGCCAGCACAACAGACCAGCCCATGGTGGCCAGGTCCAACCAAGACCAGGGCAACATCACGGTGACAAGGCAGGTCCAAGGTCAGGCCAGGAAGTCAATCCACAGGCCAGGGTTGGGGCCAGGAGTCATCACCGCCAGGCAGGGACATGGGCCTGAACTGGCAACACCTGTGGGGAGATGGGGACCAGCCCTGGTGCAGCATCATGGGGGCAGGGGCTGATGGTGCCAGGGCTTGACGTGGGGTCCTGGGCTGTGGGCAGGGTGGTGGAGCCCCGGGGGCCAGGCAGGGCCTTGCAGTGTCCTCAGGGCCCTGGCAGTGCAGAGCTGGTGGTATCGAGTCCATGTTTACTAAATGCACTAGGACACCTTTTGCAGCAAATTGGATTTTCTCTGGATGTCTCACATCCAGGTGCCACTGGACCTCACCTTACTCAGCCAAATGGGAAAGAGCAACTCCAAATGTAATTCACTAGCACTGAGGACAACAACAGGGAGCACAAAACCATCTTTAAATGCCCACTTAAAGAGAATCATTACATTGGAAATAAGAATGGGTTTCAGTAGTCTAGCAAAATACCCTGCAAACAGCATCACTAATCAGCCACTGATAGGTTTATTGTACTAGTAAGAACAAAGCTATTCTGCTTTAAAGATTTCAGACCGCCAAGGTGTCAATAGCATTATCTTATGTTGTCATGCACTGAAAACTATGAGATAAAACAGTTAAAATACATACACTGGACTCATATAACCCAGAAATGTAAAGAACCTGGACTGGATTTGCAGTACTTAACCTCCCTCACAGACCAAAGTACTTTTGCAACATCAATCCCAATTTTTCTTTCTTTCAAATTAAGAAGATGCCTTTCTTCCCTACTCCCGGTTGATATACATCTGCTTTACAAAAGGACCTTTGTATCCGGAAGCTCTGCATACCATTACCTCACCTCTTACTCTGTTCTAGACTAAGTAAATCCCATTCGTTCAACTTCTCCTAGCTTTTTATTTTCTAAAACTTGCCTCTTCTTCTTCTCATCTCTGGCTTCTCTCTTGTTTGCATACTACTTCCTTAAATTCAAATGCACCAGTTTGAATAACACAGCCAGTTAACACCGAAGGCACACTAAAAGTAGGATAATTACATAAGACACCCTTATCAGTACAATGTGTACAAAATATTTCCAAATGAGCAGCAAACGAGAGAGATAATAGAGCTAGCTGCAAGGCATTCATCACATTTTTAGGGATGCAAGAATACTGGTGGAGCAGTAATAATAACTGTCACTTATAAGGCTGCTGCTATAGACAAAAATTGCTAGCAGATGTTTACATAGACCAGATGACACACAGATGAATATTTTCCATCAAACACATCTTTTCAAAACCCTGCAAAATTTATGTCATAGCATTATTTAAAACATTTTATTACTTTTAACATACATATAAGTCTGAAAATAGTCTGGAAGTGCTGGTTGGTTCACATAAAATAAGAAGTCCTTGAAGAACACCTGAAATGCAAACCACATCTATTATCTAGAAAGTCAGAAGAAAATAAATAGCCTGTTCACCATTTTCCTTTCCATAATACTGTCTCCTCTATGTTCCAGTATATTTTATATTTCCTATCTCTTTCCTACACAGTTTTTCTAAACACAAGCAGAAACATCAAAATACTGCAGAAAGAAATTGTTGCTTAAGTATCCACAAAATGGAAGACATACAAAAATCTAGGCAAAGAAGGCAAGCTGAGGGCCCCAAGCAACACATCTATATGAAGGTGCAAGGTTCAGTGCAAGCACTATCATGTCCTTTCACAGACAAAAAATTTAGCTTGACAAAGCTAAAACACTGAAATTAAACTGCTCATGAATGGAAGAAATTTTTAAATTGTTCAAAACTACTACACAATTTTTTAAAATCTGAATTCAAAACGAACACCTTTCTTTTCTAGTTCAATTTTAAAAGAAGGTTATATAATACCAAAATCCTGTAAACTGGCCCTGAGAATTTTCAGCTCAAAGTGCATGAAATCTCAAGGAACTAGTTACAACTGTGAAGCTTCCACCATTGTAAGGGAAAAAATCACATCAGATTTCTGACTGTCTACAACAGAAACTTCAGTGGAGACCCTCTAAATTTTACACTGACCCAGAGAAGATCCCAAATCTCCCTCCATTAACAAACCTCACAAGCCTTTGCACTCTGGATTCTAACTTTTGTTTAACTTCTGTAATTAACCAACCCCTCCAGCTCCCAAGGCTAACCTATGACTACTCTTCGGAGAGGTATGTACCAGCTTCCATCAGCATCAGGCTTGTATGTGTTTCCTCTCCTTCTGTCATCACCACACAAAAAAGAGGATAAGTTAATTAAGGGGCATTATCAGGTGAGGAGTTACAAAGGAAAAGAAAAAAGCCTTTAATCCACAATGAACGGTAAATGTTATCTAATAAACTTCACATCTCCCTTCTTCAGGCTGTAATCATAGAGAACTGGTCTGAGGAGGAGCCTTAAGAGCACTGAGCAGCACACTGAAGATATTTGCAGAGGAAACTGTAACTGTAATGTTGTAAATGTTACTGCTAGCCCTGAGAGGTGATGAGCGAGGCTGTATTGCCACACTAAAGCTTGACAGAGACACAGAACCAGAGGAGCACATGGGCTCTTCAAACTTACTCCAAATGTCACGCTAACATTTACAGAGCTGTGTACAACTGTTTGGGAAGAAATCTCTGTCAGGAAGGTTAAGGGTAGAAGAATTGCTCCTCAAACCCAAGGAGTGTAATGGGCAAGGCATGGGGAAATCTGCTGCTAAAATGTTAGTCTGAGGGTTTGCATTACACAGGTGGCAGGGTTTAGAAAATGGTGTGACTTCTGTTCAGTTTGAACATCTCTGGGCCCTCTTCATGGCACTGTCAAGCCACATGAAGCATCCGATCACTGTCTTCTCAGTAGTGTTCATCAAAAAAGGGAGATTATAATGAAGATGGAGTTTTGCTCATCTCAGAAGTATACATTGAAAGAAAGAGGGAGCAGACAATTTGCAGCAAGGGAAAAATTATAAGGAAAAAATGTATAAGAGGGTGGTCACTGGAACAGAAAGGCTGTAGAAACTCCACTCACAGAAATTTTCAAAATTCAGCTGGATAATGCCTCTAACAACTGATTCTGCTCTTGAAGTTGGCCCCCCTTGGAGCAGGCAGTTAGAACAGAGACTTCCAGAGATTCCTTTGTACGACAGCTATTCTATGACAAGTGCCAGAATGCACCAATTTCACCAGATATTGCACCATTTCAGAGACATCACCTTACACCCGCAAGTTGCTCCCGACCTGCGATAGAAAAAATTTTGTCTTGTGAGTTACTGTGTTAACGGGAATGCTGCTTACAGCATGGTATCAAGACTGAAGAAACAGGAGATACAAACCTTTGCTCTCCTACAAGCACTGTATGTCCTTGGGCAAATTCAATAACCCTGCTGAATAATTTCATAACAATTACATTTGGAATTAAACATATTATGACACTACTAAACACACCTGACTGTTGTGCTTTTGATCCTTTTCTCCCACAAGCCAGGATGCTCTCACTGAACTGGTGTGTCATACACTGTCAGCATCTTCCAGTGGCTGCTGACTCTCAGTTGAAAATTGAAAGGCTTCTAAGGGTGGCTCTCAGCAGTAAAATTTGCATTACTTCCCCAAATTTCCAGGAGATGAGGGATCTGCCATAAAATCCACAAATGTGGGAAAGCTACTAAAAAGGTGGTTATCGCCAGCCTACCGTCTTTGAAAAGCAAGGTTCTTATGTGAACTATATTCATAGCCTTGCGTAAAAGCACATACAACCTCTCCTCATCTCTGTGTTTTTGAATACAGGAAAGAAAAACAGCAACTCATACTGCCTCTGGCTGTTGGTTTAAGGAAGGTTCACAGCACGGACCAGACAACCTTCAATTTCCTTTTCTTCCTTTTTCTCATCCGACAGCCCCAAAATCCTGAACTTTGTAAAGTCCCAGAAAGGGTACTTTAACAGGACAGGGAGCAGAGGGAAAACATGGTTCTGCAAACTGTAGGATAAACTTGTCCACAAAAATCACAGGTACAGCATGGCAACTCAGGAAATATCTGATTTTGGAGGAACCAGAAGTAAGAGTTCAGAGACTGCTACACTGAAAGTAAGTGGGCAGAGGAGCCAGGTAACTATAACTAATATAAGGCAAGCAACTTAATGGAAATGGGAATATCACAACACTCACAAAGGCTGGCAAATAGGTCATCTTTGGAGGAAGTTGGATACCACAGAGCAGGTAGCAATTAGGAGGGTAACACCACCACACATGTTGTGGAAAAATGCAGGATAACATGTAAAATGCAGCACAGACCCTGCAGAAATTGTGACACTGATTTCCAGACATCCCACAGGCTCTGTCCACTCCTAATGAAGTCATCATCAGAGATGAAACAGCCAGGGCTGCTCACCCAGCTAATTGCAACCACTGTCCAATTATCATTACCATGATAAAGAGGAAAAGAGAACTAGCAGTTGGCATGGGATGGCAGATAATATTGCCAAGATCATGAAAGCTGAAGCAAGAGATAGATGTTCAAGCCTGTAAATTTCACTAGCAGATAAAAGAAATTAAGTCCTACTTTCAAGTAAATAATAGGCACTGCCATTTGAAAACATGATTGTCCTGGTACCTGTAAAGAAATGTTTATAAAAAAGGGAATTTCAGATTAAAAAAAAGGAAGAAAAAGGAATTTACAGAGGCACATATGGTGCTTCTTGTATTAATGATGACCCAAATTACCCAAAATTTTCTTGTTTATACAATTAGATGAATGTCCATTGGCTGTCCCTCTCTGACTCCAAACACGACCAAGTGCAGTTTCTCTCTTATAAAATCACTATCTCTTCGTAAGGACAGAGTTAGCAATTCCTAGTCCAGAACACTGGTTATAATTATGAAAATTCATACAGTTATTAAACTCCCACAAGCCTATCTCTAATGCCAAAGGCTGTGGTGCAGGATCTTCTAAGAGCATAGACTAACATTTAATGGAAAGGTTTACATACAACAGCAGCCAGCCCAAACCCTCCATCCAAAACTCAAAGATTTATATTCATGGACAAGAGACTTCCATTGGTCTTTTTCTCCTCTGAGCTCGAAGAGCCTCCAAGGATCTCAATGGTAATTGTAAAAGATAATAAATCCTACTGTGAAGGTTTACTCAGTGTTTGCAAATTCCTCGAGATCCTCCAGTCAGAAGAACTGCAGATATATAAATTATGACAGTAGCTGTGACCCTTAAACTTTCACATTCACCACTGTGCTGCCAAGTTTTATTCACTTTGAAGTTCAGGGCAGCAGTTGGAATACAATGAAGAGTGTCATGCTCCAAAAACACCAGCCTGATACCACAGCTAAGTAAAGCTGAATCTTCTTCAGGTGCTTCTATCAAGTAGACTTACTGAGATACTTTCTGAGGCCTAAGTCTATTCTGATTCAAAACCAGACCAAATCTTGAAATCACCAGGTATCCTAGACTGAAAGCATTGTTCCTGTGCACAAGACTTCCAAATCATCTTCTACGTTACCTACGACTTTTGCTGAAATGCTTGCATCCCTCCTGCTTCTAACTGAAATTGGAAAGCAGTCACAACATCACCCTGTATCAAGATATTTGCATCCACTTACAGACATGATGTGAGCATATACCCACCTCCCGTATTGTTTTCTTTATACTAGACATAATGGAAAACTCTGAGTTAAGAGAGTTTTGATGGTGAAGAACTTGCTGTTTATCCTGTCTAAAGCACTTCTGTCCACTGTAATAAAGTCCAGAGGGACATTTACTCTCCAGACTGCTAGCAGCAAACCAGATGTGATGCATTTTGTTACAACATTTCTGATCCATTACATCAAATTATGCCAGATTAAATGCAGCCCATCAGGGAAAAGGGTTGCCTCAGGCCTGTAAATTGACTCAAACAGAAAATTCAGCATCTGCTTATCAGTGGCTGTGCCTCCTGCATGACATCGCTTTCCATACAACTTCACATGATGCCAGGCAGCATACCTGCAGAATTAACTGTCTGAGAAGGAACTCCATAGTGGCTGGGCAGGTAATAAAAAGCAATTTCACCATGGTGTTCTAAGGTTCTCTAGGTTCCTGAACAACCTCTTTATGTGCTAAAACTAGGGTCATAAAAATTTTCACAAAGCAAGGAAGAATTGGTTCCCCTACCCCATCAGTGTTAGGCCTTGACTTGTTCAGAACAGTAGTAAGGACAATACAGTTGACAGCCCTGTCTCAAAGGAGGTGTGAAGAATTCAATCATCAGCCACTCATCACTAAAGATCAGAGTCCAGAAATACCCTACACAGAGAAAAATGGGACTTGTATAGTCTCAGCCTAAAGAGAGGTTTTCCCACATCCTAAAATCGCTGTTTAGAACAACCTGCAGGGCTGCCTGTGCTCTGGGGAGGTATGGGACAGGGGAGCAATAAAGCTATATATCACAAGTACATGTTTGCTAACCTGGCTGGCAGATAGGAGGTTCAATCTCTACAAATAGATTCTAAATTCTAATAAAAATGTAGATGCTCGATAAGAGTCAACAGCCACAGCCTTAACACTCTGCATAGTGGAAAGAATGGCTTGCTTTCACCTAAAATATCTCCCAGACTCTTAGGTGCAGGAGATATGGAACTACAAGAGAGTAAATTACAAAAGCCATCCCATTGAGCTGTGTGGGATCACAGGGAAGGTCAGGACAGTTAATCACTATCTATTAGCTGGAAATTACCTAAAAAGGTAATTAGATGCACATTCTCTAATGTTCTCTTCTCTCAACAGCTCAATAGCTGTTGTTGATATGAATATGAAATTGGTACCTAGTAAGAGTTAACTCTGTGATAAAAGGAAAAGTATGAATCAGAACAAAGAGAACATTCAAAGACAGAAGCCAAGGTACATTTGGGGCATAGCCAGATGTTCAAATGTATGTTGGAGGACTGGAGAATGTTTTCACATGTATTGTTTGGCCAAACCTCTGAAGTATATCAGAGAAAGTGAGATTATTAGAATGGAGCCTAACACAATTTAACAAAGCATGGTAAAAGCAGACGGGAGCATGGCTATCAGATTAACCTTGTATAAAGACTGTGGCAAATCCATCAGGAGGCTTTCCAAGCTCTGAGACAGCCTGACTAGAACTGGTCTTACCAGCAAATTGTGTTTACTTCAGAGATGAAAATTTTTCCCTCATTATACAATCCTGAAAAAGGGAGAGGGGGGAGAGTCTAATTTTCTATTCTTTTAGATAGTATTTCTCTATAGTGATAAAAGCCATTAATCATTACCAATGAAAACTGCAATTATAGATCTGAGGGCAAAAAGTGATCTTGAACTGAGCAGCTTTGCTTCCCTTCTTTCACTTTTTCAACAACTTGTTGCTGCAGTGATATCTAACCCCTTCTTTTGGGCTCTCTGCATCCTACACCCCTACTGTTTCTGCACCCATAGGAAAGGGATGAAAAAAACAGACTGCACTCTGAATAGGGAGCCTTCAGCTGTGGGGAGCAGGGTTCAAGTGTTGCTCAGGCAAGCAGGGGCAGATAGGAGCAACCTCACTTACATGCCTCTCACGTCTGCCCACATTTCAAAGGAGTCACACAACCAAGCAATGGAAAAAACAGGCAGCAAAAGCTCTGCAATGACAGAGTGGTGGGCAAAGCCCACAACTTTTATTTGAGGCTGAAACACATTAGTGGAACTGCATTTGAAACTGGTATCAAGCCTTAGATGGCCTCAGGCAGCCCAGATTTGGAAAATATTCATGACCCCATCCAGAAGCCTTCCCACAAGAGACACAAAGCAAAATCAAAGCCAATATAAGGAAACAGAAGAACTTACAGCCTGAAGGTTTCTACATTCTAGATGATCCTGTACAATTTCAGAAATTATTTAGACAAAAATTACTTCATAACGATAAGAACTGTTTGAGCCTGAATGTAACAGCTGCCTATTGGGACACCTTCAGTTTGAAATTAAGCACTTTGCAAAAAATCATCTAAAACCAGCTAGCTGTATATGCTTCACCTGTCAGATTTCCCATTCCTACTGTTTGTGGCACCAAAATACGGCATTTATTTTCTCCCCATCTTTCCTATTTTTCTTTCTCCTGTTACTGTGCGAAAGGCCTATACAAAGAACAGCAAAACTGGCCAGCTACCTACACAAGGCAATAAATATCAGATAATTCCTACCTATAAAACAGAAATCAATTTTCATGATACTTTTCGAACCTTTTGTCCTTCCAGTTTCCAACCAACTTCAGAAATCAACAAAACAGAATATGCACAGTGCTGCCAAACACACAATATCATTATCTTCAATGGGAGTTAAGGGGCTGACTTTGCCTTAAGAGCAATTTTATCATGTCAGAACAACATTCTGCATGATATTAAAGCAGCAAGGGTTGCATCTAGTCACATTGCACTCTTTCTCCCGGGAAACACATGGTTACACCTGCAGCCACTTGGTCTTCCAGTGCACATGGCTTTCTCTTTACACTGCATAAACACTTCTCCTGTGTCAGACAGACTGAATACCACCACAACAGAAGGAACATAACAGAAAAACATAACCAAAGGAAGACAGGCAAAACTCTCACTTTCCCAAACAGAAAGTCAGCCTCTGAGAAACTAAGAATATGACAGCTATGGGGTTTGATCAACAGTACCAGTAACCAGGCAGAGAACTCTGCGCATTATGCACCAGTCAAGTGCCATTTTACTATAAAAACCCTAAAAAATGCAAACCTTTTCCATAATGTCTCAGTCACTGTGGCTTGGCTTTGGAGGTACTGTACTTTGAGAGGAAGAACAGCCTTTGAAGCTTGTTTAGTCACTAGCTTCTGGGATGCAATGGGAGTATTTTAAAAGTGGTGCCACTACTAAACCCTGAATTCAAAAAAATACCTGCATGTAATGTTCATTGAGAGTTTCACTGGATAAAGCTTAAAGGACTAGTCTAAACATTCCCAGGACACACTTACATTTTTTATTTTGAAGCCTGGTATTGCAGCCATTGCTTTCAGCCACTCTTTGCCTTTTTTTTAAGTATTTATCATACGATCTGTGAAATAGTACCTCAGAGCTGTATTTCAAAGTCTAACTTCCCTCAGTTTTAGCAGAACACTTCCAAATTAAAATTTCTTTGTGGATTCTAGTCCCCCACTTTAGTCCCAGCTTTCCAGAAAACTCAGTCATTTAATAAGATTTCCATAAGATAATGGACTTTGCAGCTGGAGAACATACTTAAACCAAGAAAGGAGAACCACAGACTGATTTCCCTCAGTCTGGAACCTGGGAGTGCGTAAGTTTTCTCTGAAAAAAAACAGAAAATTCTAAAAGGACAAAGGTAAGTATTCAAATACTGAAGGCAGTTCCCAGGAAATGATGAAACTGATGGATTCACATAGTTCTACCCTTCCACAGCATCACACTTCATTTCTTTAATTACCAGATTACATTATTTCTTTAAGAAGAAATATTCATTTCCCTTTTTCTTGGGTCATGGAAAAGCAAAAAGCTTGATCTTACCTACACAGTATAACTGTGCTGTGGTACTGAATTTCACAGAGGTGGCTATGGTGTGGAAAGCCGAGTTAAGATTTCCTCAAGTTTGGAAGAAGAAGAGGCAACTTCTGAAACTTAAAACATAACACTGAGAAAATACAAGAGTAAGTGAAACTGCCACCTAATGGTGAAATTGTAACTTTGAAGCAGGCTTAACCAGCACACAAGGACACAAATGTTGCTTAAACCTGCATGTCTTGAATTCAGATTGACAATCACCTTCTTCAGCAACATTTAATTGCATGCTGCTTCCTTCAGCATGGGCTGTTGGTGAAGCAAATGTGTATGATTTAAGTGACAAACTACATCTTCATCAGGGATGTGATTATATTCTAAAACTGACAGATTTGATTCCCAGTTTTATGCCATAGGTAAGAGAGTGCACAACAAAGAATATAATAAAGCCAAAGTTCAGTCTTGGATTTTTGGAGGACTGATAATGTCATCTTAACTTCTGATGAAAACTGCCGGCATTGAAGGAGTGTAGAAATGCTTCCTAAGTTAAACCAGCTAAATTACTCCCCTGATACCTATTTAATGGACCTTTCAGTCACTCCAGAACCAAAGTGCCTTCTTTTTAGTCACCTATCATTTGCCTCATGATCTGGTGGCAATGCTCCCAAAACACTTTCCTCAGTTACTCATGTGTGGGCACAATTTGCGGCTGTGCTATGCACCAAAACAAGAGGAATCAATTCCAAATGGGTCACTATTCCCTTTTCCACTTCGCTGAAGCAATATTTAATAGGACCTCTTTATTATGTTTCCACTGAGACCCTAAAAATGTTGGCCTGTTAGCTAAAGCAGAAGGACACAAATCAGGACTCGAGATCTACTCAACAAGTCACCTTGTGCTTTTCCATTATTTGATCTGAAAGTAGGAAAGAATATCATTTACCTCTCTTTAACAACATTAAAAAATCCTTACTTAAGAAATCCTTACTTGCAAACAAACAAAAATAAATAATAATCAACTCTTATATTGAGGTTATCATGCATTAGGCATAGACACATTTGGAATCTTCTTCTGACAGGTCGTCGGGGTCTAACTTTACACTATCAGCAAAGACAGTTCAATTTACACCCCTTTTTAAATGTGAAAGTAAATGCCAGTGAAACCTGTCAGACTGAGGTGATGGAAGACAAGCACTTAGGATACATATAAAAAGAATGCTTCCTTCATACAACACTCTCTCCTTGCTATTAGCTTTAACAAAGTAATTCAAGAATTTAAAAAACTCACCTAAATACATGAGCTATCAATCCCTCTATCTATAGAGAAAAGGGGTGTTAAGCTCTTGCCTGCAGAAGCAGACATGCAGCCTCCCTTGCACAAAGAGCAAAGCACTTCTCTCTCTTTCCAATACAAAGTGATTCAGACACTAGGCTTTTACACTGGGCTCAGTTGTATTCCTGAGAATCACAATACAACATCTGTACAGCACAGCATGTCCTGCCTTCTCCTAAGCGTTCCTGGAGGGGATGTGAGGGTACA
Organism: Pterocles orientalis; assembly: GCA_011057875.1. Taxonomy (NCBI): domain Eukaryota; kingdom Metazoa; phylum Chordata; class Aves; order Pterocliformes; family Pteroclidae; genus Pterocles; species Pterocles orientalis. Next base: position 1,320,848 of record WKFP01015051.1, on the reverse strand, counting down.
GGGGGAGCCCTGGGCAGTGGAAAAGCTGTATGTATTCAGGTATATTAAGGAAACAACACATTTCAGTACATATTTTGAGTCTAATTGAAGATAGAAACAATGTAAAGCTTTTCCCCGAAGGGGATGCCTGTAAGAAGTGAGCAAATCAAGCAAGCCAGCAACTGCTGGGGGAGCAGAGAAGGTGATGGAGATGCAGAGGCTGGAGGCCTCAGAGGTTGGTGCACTTGCTCAGACACTTTGGGGCACAGTGAGGGGCACGAGTTAGTGCTGCCTGAGGCCATGAGATGGCAAAGGAGGCTTCAGTTGACTCCTCACCTATGGTACTAGTGCTGAGAAGGACTTGCTATGTGTTTTTTCAAGGGAATTTTCAAGGGACAGCAGAGTGGCTACTCCTGGAGTGTAAAAGAAAGTAGAGACACGCAGCAAATCCCAGTCATTTTTTCTGCACAGTTTTATTGCTACCAGCTCTCACCACTGCTCGCTGGGCAAGGCCCCAAGTTTCCACCTGTGCCTGCATTAGTGTTGGTTCACCATGTCTTCTTTCAAGAAAAGGCTTTCCTAATTTACACTTGGAAAGGATTTGACACAGCTCTACACCACACTACAAAACTCATCCTCTTTTCTAAAACAAGTAGCTGACATACTCTCTGACCAAACAGGGAAAAGGGTAGGTCTCCTAATAGGATGGCTTTCCTGACCTCAATTCCTGTTATTTGAAATCCTCAGCACAATTTGAAAGCATTAAGATGCCCTCAGGAATGCCTTTTGAACTGCCCTAATTTTACAGCAGAAACTGAGACAGAAATAGGAGTCAGTTCATCCAGCGTCACCCTGCACAGCCACACCAGTGCAGGGACACAACTCAGTGCTCTGAACTACTGTTCTACCACCAGCGGGCTGCTGTTCCCCCCATTTAAGGATGTTCCAAGAGCTACTTGCTACATCTTCGTTCTACTCTTCATCACACAGGCCCTGAAAAATTCTCAGAATATCAAACTGAAATCAAAATAATGAAGAGGCCAACAGTTCCTTTGGAAACTGGAAAATAATCCACAAGCCTAAAAATAATGGGGACAGTTCTTGACATCACTTGAAACATAGATGTTACTCTACAGATGTAACATGTTTCTCTAAATTCTGCAGGTAAAGAGAATGAAAAGGGGAAGAATTGAGGCACAAAACCCTTTTTTTAATATTTCAATTAGCCTTTTATTTGTACTAGGATTTATTTACTGCAGAGTTAAGCATCTCTCATAGTTACAAATTCTCTATTTATATCTGCTAACTGTGCAAATTTCCTGGTTCCTTGATTCCAGACCAGCTGCTGGGCACAGCTGTGTTCCCACAAAATGCAGGAATATAGGTGCACAGTGACTTCGAAAACTCTTTCACAGAGCAGAGCACATTCTGTGAGCAATTAGAACTGTGGAGAGATCAAGGCACAGAATTGCAATCAATTTACAGTCTGGCAACAAAGTAGTTTCTGTTTAATGGAAAGAAGGGGCTGTAAAAGCAGAACAACTACCAAAGTACCTCATCAACACACTGCAGCTGTATGACCACCTATGATGCTATTTGGCATCTAAATCTTGAAGCGAGTTTTAGAATGTGAATTTCATACTCACGTGGGCATTGAGCTCAAGGATGCAGTATGACCAAGGCTGCACCTAGGAGAGTGGACTCTGGCACATCCTCTACCTGTCCTGCACTACTGGCTACCTGAACCCTGTCCCTTCCTCCCCCCAGTCACTGGCAGTGTGCTGGCTGTTGCCAACACCGTCCTTACCTAATGGTCTCTTCACATCATCGGCACATAACTTAACTTTTGGGATTTTACTCTAAGAGCTGGTGGGCCCCTAAGCACTACACAGGGCAAGTATTTACCACTTTTTACCACTTTTTATTCATTAGAATCTAACTCATTCGCCTGAGGTCAAGCAACACCCATGAAGAGCAGGACTGAATGCAAGTGAACTAAATGTCAGACTACCTTTTGTTGTTGTTTTCAGTTTTTATACTGATAAACAATATTAGGGACGACAGCTTGACAGTCAGAAAAGCCTCCATCCAGCACCTGCCACAAAGGTGAACAGTTAGCACTAACCTTACTTGCTTGTGCTCATACACTGGCTAGAGAGGATGAGCCTTACACTGGGCTCTCCTTTTCTACCAACGGACAAATCTTGGACATATGCTATACTTCCCCATGCTTCTCTTTCTCACACAGCTCTGTATATACCTCTTTGAATTAAGATTTGAATTTGGGATTTGAGGTTTTCTGGCAACAGCTTTCTACTATTGTATATTTGACAATACCTTCCTTAATGACATTCTTTTCTCATGGTACTGTAACATTTGCTACATAATAATGTTTCTAATTTGCCTAAACATGGAGTTTGTTCCACAATTCTTTATTAAGATCTAACAAAGAAGCTGAGGAATCAAATTGTGGTTATTTTTACACAATTAACTATTCTACCCTTCCTAACTCAGTAAGAGTTATTACAATAAGTAATTTTATTAAGAATCAAACAAAATATACTTTGGGAATCAGTGTCTTGCATATTTTATAAATTTATTCATGTTCTCACTAATTGGGAAAACATATCCAGTCATTAGCAGGATTTAGAAAGAAAAATAGGTCTTTTGAAGCTGGAAGACATTTCCAGGTTTTCATTACTCTGAGGCATACATTTCACAGATCCATACAAACTAGAAACAGAATAGCAGCTCCTTTCCCTTCCTTCCCTCTTACAAAGCACATTTCATTAAAGCAAATCACAGTCTGGCCATACTCTGCTGTTTTAGCCATTCTAATTTCCAGTGTCTAACTGATGGGATTTCTGTCCCTTCCCTGGGGTTCCTGTGGCAAAACAAAGCAAAGAGAAATACTGCTCGTTATCATTATCTATGATAGTAATTTTTGTTTCTTGTTTTAACCCAATATTCCACAGTTAGTGTTCTGTGAACTTCCTTAAATTTCCCCTTCCTTGGGAAGGCAGCCTTCACATCAGCACTGGCTCATCATCATCCCCTCAGCTCATCATTTTACCAAGCAATACATACTGAATTCTTCTAATCTTTCTCCATAATTCCTCCCTTCAGCCTCCTGATTATAATTCAGCTATTTTGCCAATTCCTTCATACTGCTGGATTTCAGTCTAAGCTGCTTGACCGCAGCCTCTTTACACTTATTTATTTACTTATAATAAGAAATAGCCACAGAAACTTGTCAAGGGAATACACTTTTTATACTCACATTTCTTGAATATACATTTCCACCCATGTGACTAGGAACACTTCTCACTAGCACACCTGTAGCTGAGTATCCGACGTCACTTCATTAGTACACAATTTTACTGGTGAGGAGTTGATATTCAAGCTTATTATATTGGCAAAGGTCAATGGGTAAAACTATTTAAGACTCCCTTCCTGTGTGCTCTGTAAATCTCATATCACTATCAAGTTAAATACATTCAGCCAATCGCTGACACACCATACAAAATCTCATCATTTGTTTAGTCCTTCATAAAGGGCAATGAATAATTTTACCTTTTCAATGCTAAAGAAACTAGAAAGTTTTTTCCCCTTGAGTGGCTCAAGTACTACGGCATTTGATCTACCAAAGGTTGCTTGTATACCTCCAAAAAAACCCAGCACTGTGTCTGAACACAGTGGATTGCATTAGCATTGCAAGTATAGAAAAGTAGCACAAAACAGAAAGCCACTGCTATTTTAAAAGAAAATCTCTGACCTTTAAGGATTTGTAATAAACACTGCAATTCTGGCCACTGTTGTTCCTTTGGGGATATAAACTCAAATTTTTAATACACAAAACCAAAAGCTGCCCACATTTCTGTACCAATGAAAAATAAAATACTATGTGTCAACCAGCAGTAATAGGAAAATTAGTTAGATAACACAAAAACAGCAATCACTATAGTTGTCAGGTTTTTCACCTGTTGTCATGGCCGAATGCCCACTAAGCTCAAGAAAAACTATGAAATGGAAGGTCAAAGATTAACAAAAATTAACATTTTTCTGGTCTTCAACTTCTCCCATCCTAGAATCTGAAGGTCTTAAAGCTTCATGAATTTTTCATCTTGTGATCCTTCTATGACTTAGAGAAGTCTCAAGTCTCTGGTTTTTTTTTCAGCTGGGGCAGATGAGACACAGAAAAATGAACTTGTTTGTAATGACATAAGCCAGAAAGAGAATCCCACGGCATATCTAGCTTGTATACTTTTGTGAAGCACTGAATTAGTGATGTCCCATATACATCAAGGCTCGTTTTGTGAGAAGCCCTGACCAAATGTACTTATTAGTCCAGCAGTGATGCTGAATGTACACAACACAACTGCCCGTATTCACACAGTTCACCTGCAGGTACTGTCACTGGAGCAGTCAGCGAGTAGTCTTGCAAACAGGACTGCACACATTATAGCACAGGCTCCTCTGTGCCAAATATACTGCAACACACTTTCTGAACAGCACCTCTGAGGCAGTTTTGCACAGATTTCCAAGTAATAGCATTTGTTGTCCTTTTACCCCTGGTCCAGGGTAAATTGCCATGTCTTTTAGCTCTCACTGTCAGATGATGTTTCCTTAATGTTCATTTGTTCCTTAAGTTCTAGCTTGCACAACTTCAGTCTTGTCTTATAAGCACGTCTTTACTAACTTCCTCCATGTATTAGTTAGTTGGAGTCCCCTGGATTCTGACCAGGCATGCATGGAATGATAGTTGAGTGAGCGCAATGCTGGATAAGAGAGAGGCTGACCCGTGGGGAGCCGTACGGTTTTCATTACTGAACAGCTGAAAGGCCAAAGTGATTCATCAGTGTTCTTCTGGGTGGGAAAAAAGGAGAGGAGGAGAAGATGAAGGAACTCAGGTTCTGATATGAATTATCTATCACAGTATATAAGTATTTATCTCTAGGAACTGCTAATCAAATATTCTAGGACTATATCATCATATCTGTAGAGATCTGCAAGTATTATTTTAGAGACATCAGATAGCTTTTTCAAAGTGGAAAAAGTAGCTTAGTAACCTAAGAGTCTAATGACTAATTATCTGATATCTTTGATTCAGATATTTAAATCCCAGTAAAGTAAATGCAACCCCCTTAGCCAGGTCTGTCACTAATTACTTTTGTAATCTTACCTCTTATTGTAGGTACCCTAATTGCTCTATATCTCAGTTTCCCAAAATGTAAAATCATTATGATATCTATTTCTTTTCGAAAATCCTCTGCATATATGCAAAAATGACATTAGTTTTCATATGATTATCACTTTACATCCTTCCAAGCAGTTTAATGTGGGTTTATTTAGCTTATTCTGACAGCCCCAAGACAGATAGACAAGTCAGCAACTTATTGTCTTTCTCCCAACTACGACCTTGCCTGTTCCTTGTAAGTTTGAAGGCTCCCTGCTGTGTTGTCTGTATGCAAGAGTACAAAAAAAAAATCACACAATCCCCCACCTCTGGCTTCTACAGAGAGAGGGATAATACTGTGAGATTTGGCAGGCCCCACATCACCACGGCAGAGAATTGCATAAAATCCATTACCAATGTGTAAAGATGGTCACAACAGTGTCAGAGGGGTTACAGTTCATTGCCTGAACACATCTCTCTCATCTCAGCACTGAACACATTTGAGTCCCAAACACAAAAAAAGTGTAATGTCAGGACCCCATATGTCCCCTCCCAGCTGTATCGGGGTGGGGGCCTCCTCCCTGCCCTGAAGCCCTCCTAGGAAGCCTTCACCAAGGAGTTGCTCAAGTGTGTAACACCCGGGAGTAATGCTGAAGCGGGAAATAACAATACACAGCCACCTGCAGGCACCTGAACAGATGCTGAGTTACAGCTCCTGGCAAGCACAATCTCTTCTCTGCCTAACATGATAATCCCTTTAAAGGGATCCACTTGGGAGAAGAAAGCTATGGGTGTCACACAGTTTTAATAGGATTTTGCTGATCAATGCTTTGATGGAGCACATTGATCTAGAGGATATAGGTCAGTATCCCTGCCTAATCTGAACAATGGGGTGTCCAGGAAGAAACAAGTATCAGCAGAAGGGTCATGCCAGCTGTTTCAAAGCTGCTTCTCCTGGAAGACTTACTGACTGAGGCTTTGCTTGTGGCACAGACAAGGGTATGAACTGTAGGCAACACACATGTACACACTCAAAGAAAGGTAAATTACCAGCATTTTAACTTTTATGGCTTCTATCAGAACAAAACAGTTTAAAAGAGAATAGACGGGTTTAGTAAATAGTCGCCAATCATCAGGAAAAGACAAAAGACAAAAAATCACAGCAGTGTAAATCAACTTGGAGAGAAATGGCTAAATAAGAATGCTGACTACTAATCTACATCCTGTCACTCTGACTTTACAAGCAGGTTAAATCAAGAGGCCATATGTGCAGAAGCAACCCCATTAAAACACTGCCTTTCCCACTCTTATCTGTATTCACAGAGGACCAGGTTTTCACTTTAAGGCTGCAATGTTCTTGTTTCTTCTGCAGGTCCCTCAGCACTGTGAACGTTGCACAGTCAATATCAATTCCAACCTACACTTTTCTGCCTTTTTTTTTTTGGACACAAGTCCTTCTGTCTGCTGAATTCATTATTCTTCAACATGGTTATTTGTGGTGTTCCTTTATGTTTTGTCTTTTTTTTTTTTTAAGTAGTCCAAGTCCCTTTGACTTTAAATAAAAAATTAAAAAACAAAGCAAAAAGAATGTGAGGGGTTTTTTTAAAGCATGATAAATCATTTCTGTTTCTTTTTAATCCTTTTTGTTTTGCCTAATTTGCTTTATCCGAAAAGGCTGCAGGCTATGAAATTACACAAGAAAAAGATACTAGCCTTTTGTTTGACAAAGCACTATTCATTCCCTCCCTTGTCCTCTTTTCCCCCATCCCATAGAGTCTTCCAATAAATTCCTTGCTTTTCTGCACCAGTCAGGAAACTGTAATGTGATCGGACTGGAAGGTGAGATGGCATTTGGAACCTGGCAGGCTTAGGGAATGGCATACAAGATTCGGGAATGTCATGTGGCCTCAGGAGAAAGGAGGTGGCAAACTGGGGCAGGAGCAAATCTCCATTGCACTGAACTCTGGACTGTCTCCACCCCCTTCCCTACGGTGGCTCCTTCACACCACAGCAGTGGTCCCAGCACCAGACTGAGACTGGTGAGAAGTGAATTGCCAGCTATTACTGGTGCCTTACTTTACTCACATCCTTAGCTGACCAATCACTTATTTTGCAAGAAGAAAACCTGAAATTATTAAAAACACGGCTTTGAGTCAAGCACCTTGGCTGCAGTGCTAAATCATCCGCCAGTAACACTTGACAGGGAGGGAAAGGCTAAAATTCGGTGCTGGTCAGTCCTGCAAGAGGACAGAAAAATCAAATGTAAATGTAGAATAAAGGAGATTTGCACAAAACAGACACAGGGGCTGACCAGGGGAAATGGAGTAGCAGTGACTTTAGGAGTTTACAGCAAAAAGCCAGACTGCAACAGAAGAGAACTTCACTGGGGAGATGGTAAAAAAAGGGTGAAAACTTGGATGTTTCCATGACTAGGCACTGAATTGTTAGACTTCCACATTTAGGAACAAAATCTTTTACACAGAGATCAGTGTCAGGACTCTACATCTTTTGAAATTTCCTAATACATCAAGAGTCTTTCCTTTGACCTTATTTTTCTCTTCAGTCACAAACGTTCATGATATAGATTTAAAAAAAAACAAACTAAAAAACCCAAAAAAACCAAACACAACAACAAAATCATAAAATATTTGAGGTGTTTCCTATATTCTTTCTTCCTTCTCACTATTTAGCAAGCACATGCCTTTTGCCAATCACCTGTTCCAGGGGAAATCTTGTCCTAACATGGCACGCGATACATGCAGCACAAACTCCATTTTGTTCCATGCAGCTCAAAACCCTGGGCTGGGTGCACTAAACCGCCTCGTGGCTCTTGCTGTCTTTAGCAGTTACACAAGCAACAGAAAGTAAATGAGAACCACAGAAGAGGAGTTCCTCCTTTTACCACTCCACTTTGCAGCTCTGCCAAAGACAGGGCAGGTCAGGAAGACTGACCTACCTTCTAATCTCTAATGCAAATACTCCTCCAAGAAGTGAATAAAGTATGCAAAGGATAGCTAGTCTGTATATATTTCTCATTCTGAGCACAAGCCTAGGACTCCCAGACCTGTCAATCCAATATGTTTTTCAGCTGTGGGCTGAATTGTCATTTTCCATTTTTACTCATTTAATGAAAGGTAGTGGATAAAAGTACACTGTTTAAAATACCATATTTTCCTCTTCTCAGCAGTTTGAAATGGTGCCTGTGGGTATTGGGGTAGTCAGACTTAAAAGTCTGATTCCGCATGACTCTGTTTGAATCCTAAACTCTGGTACTTTGATACAACTTCCAACAGTAATCCCCTCCAACCATCCCTGTCCTTCTGCTCCCTTTAAGCAGTATTGCAACATGAAGGATTACAATTCTTTCTTGTTCAGAAATGAAAAAATGCTAAGGTGCTCACAAGAATACAAAATTAGGATGGCAGGAAACCCACTACCCAAAGGGCTCGGGCTGACCATCAGAGTACTTTGCCTTAATAGGCGAAACTTCAGAAGTCAAAAGCTGAAGGCCACAAAAAAAAGTCACATTGTGAGACCAACAGCACTTACTATGAGACTGCATTTCCTGTACATCTTTCCTGCTTCTGTAGCTTATCAGTGAGACAACTTTTGCATTAAGGGGATGGATATTTCCTGAGTTTTAGGCTTTACCTATCCACCTACACAACATCTACAATCACCACAAAGCAGGAAGCTGCTCTGCAACTCTTATTAAGATTTGACTTATCAGGATACAGTTTATCACTTCTGTACCTTATCTCCCAATTTTAACCTCCTTGCTCTCATTTACTCGGAAAACAATGAGGCTGCTGGTAAGGAAGCAAATAAAGATTATTAAAATTATCTTTCTTTTACGCATTCTCAGACCCTTTTGCAGAATGAGTGAGAGCAGTTTACCTCTGGAGGGCCATACTTTGGTGTCTGGTACCTAGTAGAGGGGGATTCACCAGGACCACCCCGTGAGATATTTTGTGGATTAACTGTATATAAGAGAAGGCAGACAAGCCAAGCAGATAGGAGTGAGCCAATATACACCACCAAGTATGACATTTCCATGCTTATGGTGATGGCTGTGTTTTTGCATATCCTTTCCATATCACACAATAGCCTCATCCGATCAATCAAAGTGTCCAAGCGGTGACTGCCTATCTCCACATGGAGAGATAGTCAATTAAGGGAGCTTCATGAATGCCAAGTCTTTCCTCTCCCCCTGATATGAACAGGGAAGAAATGAGACAGAAAATGCACTGTGCCAGTGCTTGCTTTTCAGCTTCATGGCTTCAACTGGCAAAGCAGAGATAGAGAAAGCTAATTTCACAGATAAAATCTCCAAGGTCTATACAGTCATTTTAAATATTGGAAATAATTTTTCATGACAAATTAATCTATTTCATCCTGGCCAGTTCCATCAAGATATTCCCAGTAATCATAGTGACAATTACTAGTCTCAGTAGAAACACAAACTGGTCTGATTCAAGCAATGGAAAGGAAGAGGGGTATGAAACCACAGGGAGTGAGATCAGCCACTGAGCAATAAGAGACTCAAAGATACTATGTAGTCTGATGTGACTCCTGCACCCAGTGTCATCAGTTCATCTCTAGCCACCTGACAGATCACAACAGACACGGCTCATACTCAAAGTAAGGAAGTCCATTCTGGATCATACATGTGACATGTCACTACATGTCTTGCCAGGAGTTACCTTGGAAAGCTAGGATGGGAAGGTGAAAAATATTTTGTTTCTGCATGGTGACTTACCACTACTAAAATTTAGACCATCTGAAAACTCTGCCATCCCCTGATACAGTGTGATTCAGGCAAAACTGACCTGCTATGACTAGCTGCCCTTTAATCTGAGAGCTAGCTGAGCAGCATTGTGCCTTGAGTTATAGAGGGGGTGTATTTTGTGGCTTGCATTAAGGAGAAGTCATTTTTATAAACTGCCATTTATAAACCAGCAGATATACAAATACACCATTGCAGTATTAGTCCTGTAGAAGAGGCCTATACTAACAAAACTATAAGATGCTAAAAAGCATTAACTAAATGTTCTTACTAATCTACCTATCCACATATTTTTTGTTGTTGTTGTTCAAGTGCTCTTTACAGGAGCTGACACCACAAGATCCAATAGAGTTTTGGATAATCATATTTCTTGAACAGGGAGGACCTCATGAAAGCTAGACTCAGCAAACAGCCAGAAACACAGAAGTTTACAGAAAAATAGCAGAAATTATCTTCTTCTATGGTATCATTTACCATATTCAGATGAGATAAAGAGCACCTGAAGTACTAACAAATTCACATGCAGCATGGAAGGCAGGAGTGGCCTTAAATATCAAGAGCATATGGTGATGGAGACAGGATGAAGAAAGAGAAAAGAACACACAAAAAAAACCCAATCATACTCTCCAATTATAATTATATCAGTTGATTTTTATATGGTCTCAGATTTTCCAGCTGTTCAGCAGATGCTGTTGGAGATTGTCACATCAATAAGACTCTTCGAAGTTAAAAGTTCAACAGCATAAAGACCATGAAATGATTTTTTCCCAAAAAGATGTAATCACCCTGACTGCAGAATTAATTGCAGATTCTTCTGTACTGAGGATATCACAAAGGCATTACACAGCAACAAATACCATCACTTGTCCTGGAAACAACATATATTCAGAGTGGCTTTTGACTGAATATATTCATCCATGGTCAAATAAAGTTATGATGAGTGGAAATAATTAAAATAGAAATCTACAGAACTAAGAGACTCTGAAATTGTTCCTTCGTATTGTTTCTCTTCCCTTACAACTCCCACCTTGTCTGCACTGTCCTTACTGCAGCTAGAACAACATCTCATGAGCATCTTGGGAACTGTTTGCATGTTAGAACAGAAGTTCCCCGTGGAAGGCAAGGAAAGGATTCAGAGATGGAGGGTACATAAAAGCCTCATACAGTAGGATAATCTAGTACTCATGCAACCAAACACTAACCTTCTACTCTGACACTCAGTCATTAGAAAGAGATATGAGCAAGCTACGCACAGTAAAGCCAGGACTGTGTTTCTCGAGCAGAATTGTGTACAGGATATGCCACGGTAGTAGCTGCTTGGGACAGCCATAGACGTTACAAATGGATTGATGGTAAGTGACAAAATTGACTTCTCACACAAATGCCCTTAGCAAATGCTAACACGTCTCAGATAATGTTCATTGGAGACCTTACTACAAAATCAGTGAGGAACAAATTAAAATGGGTGTGAAGGGATTACATTAACTCTTTTCCCAAATTCAGATGGAATCTTATTTTTTCTGCATTTCAGAGACACTTGGAGAAATTGTAAAATAAGGACCTATCTGGTACTACTAATTCAATGAATGGATGAGCTCTAGAACAGACCTTCTGATTTCTAACATCTTTCACTGTCCATGAAATAGTACAAATTATTCTGATGTTTTGACTTTCCTAAAGTCTTTGAATATTCAAGATCCAGCAGAGATTAAAAGCATCAAAACGCTGAAGCAAAGGCTCTTCTCCTAATATGTCCAGCACCCCTGGGAAATATCAGTTCTAGAAGAAAATCTGTTTTCAGCAGTTATCTAGCATCACACTGCACACTTAGAAGGTCTGGACTGTCCAAAAAGCATCAACACATTTGAGGGCTTTTTTAAACAAACCTTTAAATACACAATCATCATCAAACATCTTCAACAAAATAAAAAGGTACGCTGGTACCTGTGCTTGAGACAGCAAAGCATGCAGCACTGTACTAAATGATTTTGTAGCATTTCTTATTACCAGTAATTTTACATCATCTCCGTTTATTGCATACATAATGGGCAGATGTGTGTTGTCATTAACCTGTTCTTAGCAAACTTTGCCATAAAGGTACCTGGCAGATAATAAAATGTGCAGCCCTATGCTCAACATCAGAATTACCAACAGCAGGTACATTACTGTTCACAAACAGTGTGCCACAAAACACAGAAAAATCCTAGTTTGCTCAGGGTGTTAATTGCCCATCTGTAAGCAAACCCAAACAGGAAGGGACACTGGTTCCAGCCTTTGGGAGGAGAACTGGAGATATCTCTGTCTTGCTACAATGAACACGGGGTGCAGCTCAGCAAAAACAAAAGGCTGGAACAAGACTTTTTTTTTTTTTTTTTCTTACCTGGAAAGGACTCTGGCTATGTCCAGGTCTGAGCAATTCAGTTCAAAGGTTTGAAATCTAAACCTCAGTGCCTTTTATTTCAGTCTTAAATGGCCAGTAATTTAATATCAACCTTCATTTTCTAACCTTCTCAGTATACACCTCTTAATAAAAAATATTCCAGTCAAGGCAATTAAGTAGGAAGCACTGAAGCTACTGTTCTCCGATATTCCTCTTCTTTCTAAAACCCAAGGATGCACAAACGACTAAATACTACTGAGAGTACTGGCGCCAAGTTTTGGGGTTTTTTTCTAATGCCTGACACACCATAACCCAAGACCATAACTTTCATCACAAATCCAACTTCACTGTGTCTGTCACTCATTTCAGACAGACCTAAAAAATTACTTTCAGTTTAGGAGCCTTTCTGGCATGACTAAATCTTGCTCTCCACCATACATACTCTAATCAGATTTAACAGGAGTGTGGGAAAGCTCAGGGAGCCGGGAAAGCAAGAAGATTGTTACCACACTACAAGGCACTCAGAACTTCACTTGCAGAAGGGATTGCGGTCCTACTAGTTTCTTTTCTATTTTCTTCGCTTTATGCCCCTACCCTAAACAAGACACCCTCTTTTTTGTCCGTCTGGTAGCCCTGGCAGTTTAGCACTATCAATTCTTCTGGAGCACAGACAGTTACCTTCTGGAGTGCAGCAATACTGAATTATCAGACCAAAATTTCCACATAATCAATAAAAGGAAACAGACAAATCAACAAAAGGAGGTAAGCAGATTGCATTATTGCTTTGAATTTCTCCTGAGAAGCAACAGCCTCCCTCCACCAACCGCACAGGGAATTTCAACATTTAGCACAGGTCCTTGTTACTAGGCCTCTACTTTTTTTAATCTTAAAACACTTATCTGAGGCATCTAAAGATGGAAGTCAAAATACTACTTCAAGTTCATGCCATTTGCAAAGCCAGTAGAGTCTTATTTCCTAGCTTGGTGGACAGCCACACTACCATTTCCTGCCAACAGCTACTGTGGAATCTCAGAAGTTTCAGAAACCCGTCCAAATGCTGCCATATTTATAGCAGCTCCTTAATTTTAACAGTGGCTCAAAAACACTCTTCTCACATATGATTTCCAAGATTGCCACACTGAGTTAGATTGGGTAATAGAGAAGCATTATGAAAAGATGACAGAGAACGAGAAGCTCAAGGATTTAAAACAATAAATAACTAACGGTGTGTTACCCAGCCAGCACAGGCTCTGTTGAAAAGTGTGAAATGGGGACCACATCTAATTAATTGCCAGCACTTGCTGCTGCCTTTGCTTAGCCTCACAGCTTTGCATTGAGTACTTCCGGTCCACGAATCCCATTGTGCTTTCATCTCCTCTCCCTTCTGTGTCACCTGCCACTGGCTAGAGAGCTGGAAAGAAACAGAACCTCACAAGGAGATCAAGTGAATTTTATGAAGACTGAAGGGAGTCTCGTTTAGGTGAAGTACTTTGTCTCAGCCTTTCTGAGGATCAAACAGCAATGTCCATTCACTCTAGTTTCTACAGCAAGGACTTGAATGCAAGTTTACCATATAGAAGCCTTCAGGATTTGTCACCCAAGAATATTGTTTCCTAGCTAGTTTACAAAGAGGTGACAACAGGAAAAACATAGTTACTGAAAGAACCAGAGCAATCTGCCAGCACTTTCAACACCTAGACAAAACCCTTCTTGGGTTGGGTGCATCTTAGACATGAACAGCTCTTCACCATGTTTTACCTCATCTCTTCTATGCAATTTCAATTACCCCACGGAGGGGCTACATTACTGTTAGAATCTATGATACTTTAAGACTGAAAACACCTTTGTCTGCTTAAATTACTGCCAATTCTGAATGGCCAGTTTGATACTAGAATTGAAAGAATGTATTTGAGACCTTGGCAGCAGTTGTCTGTTCTGTGTCCTATCAAACTACAGCCACAGCAAGGTTTCTCCATCTGCACAGAAGTACTGTGTGAGCAGGCCACTACAACCAAAGTTTATGTTGCACTTAATGTAACTTGCTGAATAGACCGAGGTGTTACTTCACTGTCCTTCATATAGCAAAGTATAAAATGTAGGAGAAATGCAGCATTATAAATGTAGAAATGCTGTACCTGGAAACCGGGAGACAGACTTTACCATCAGCAACAAATCAATCATCTGCTTCTCTCCCTGGAGTTGTATGTATATTTTTTGTATTTTTAGTACCTTAACAGGTGCTTTGTTTTGTGATAAAGAGTGACTTTCCTGGTAGCCAACAGGCATAGAAGATTCTTTATTCTAGGCTTCCCTGCATCTTAACCCTTTACCCCAAATCTTGGGCTGCAAACCCCTTCCAAAAGTTACACTCCTCTTATTTAACAGGACAGAAATTTAAGGACCGAATAAAATGAAACAGCCCTTCTCAGATAACAGATGACAGACTGGAAAAGTGGATCAGTAGCCGACTCTTATTAAAAGAACTAGCCTGCTACTTCTTCATTCCTCCCCTTATGCACCAGCTTGGCTCCCCTTCATCTTGTGGCAGCTCTCTAGTCACTATGCAGAAGTGCCACTGTGGCATAGCAGCATCTCTCACCTTGATTCCTTTCCCAGTCTCCATCTCAACTTTTCTTCTTCCAGCAGTATTTGGATCACAGGCCAGCCATAATCGTTCAGTGTCAGACCATAAGAATGAAAAACATTGTGGCTAGCCTGTAATACTTTTGTTCAGGAAGGCAAAAATCACTGTTCACTAATGCAGTCGCTCGATACCAAGTAGTTGTACCAGAAGAGTACGAGGCTGCTATGTTACATGACAATAAATGTAGTAGAGTCAAATACACTTCAATCTGCACAATTTTTTTCATATATTCAGTCCACAAACATTTATTCTCTGTGAGCTGCTTCTTGTCTGGCCTGAGACTTGTAACTTGGCAATGCTCTGGCCAGCATCAATATGAATAAGACAGATACATGTGTGAATGCATGTCTACCAGTGTGGAACTTGAGGTCCTAACAAATATGTGTTAGAATCAGAGTGTGTTAACAAAACAATGATGTTGTAGTTCAGGACTACATAAAAGATGTACGCACAGGTCCTAATCCTGAGAAACTTACTCTGTTTATAACTAGAAACCACAGACCCCTTACTGGTTTAGGCTCAGTGTCTAACAAAACATGGCTTTCACACCTGAGGTTCCTTGACAACACAAGCAGCAGCTCACAGGGAATAAATGGTTGTGGAATTGATATACAAAAAAAGTCTGACTAAGGTTTTATGCACAGTACCTCATTTTTATGTTCTTTCTCATAAGTGGTATGGTACTATGATAAATATTAAAAAGTGCATGTAGGGGACACTGAGTGGGAAAAGGAGATTCTCAAATATTCGTGGAAGAAGCTCAAAAATATCCAAATTGCCAATTCAAAGACACATACTATAACCATTAGGCCATGCTGCCAAGTAAGCTAATAGAAAGAAGGGGCAGAAAGCCCCAAGACTCTGCTGATGGTTTATAGTTAATTCTTGGGTGTACTGTGAGTGCAGTTCAGCCAGAACACAGTGCTAATGGCCAAATATTAAGAGAAGACAGGTTTTTAGCATAAGAAAAGACCCTTTAGGGAGCATTTTCTTTTCTAAGTGATCTAGTGACCTTAGCCTCATCTTTTTTTTTTTTTTTCCAAAACCATCCACCTGCCTCATTCTGAGGGTAGCAGCAGCACAATAAGGACAACAATTAATGGAGCCACATGGTATTTGAGAAATGTATAGCTCAGATACCTTACATTAGTAAATTCCTTTCCATGAGGCCTAGAACACACATGTTCTGCCTGCCTATGCTAGCATTATTTGTGCCTCACATCTCCAATCAGATGTCTTTAAATCTCGAGTCAGAATGAATAAGATACAGAGAATCTCCCACTATCTCCTACAAATTTGCCTTATCAGAGGTGAACTTGGAGACATGTTGTTGTTAACACTGTCCCATTAGCTGGCTTTACCCATAAACAGCCATCAAGGAAATCCTACCATGCCAAAAAGACTAGACAGAACTGGGATATGTCATCTGTCCCACGCAAGAAAAATCCCAGTAACTCAAGTTCACAAGTTTCCAGTAATTTCCCTGAGACTTCTCACGCGCAAAAGCACTTTCTGCCTTAGGTGACAAACCACAGTCAGTCAAAGAAACTCTGGAACCTGGAGACAAGGACTTCAGAAGGCTTAGGGAGTGAAATGGCAGATGAAGAAGATAAGCTCATGGAATGAAGATGGAAAAGACTGGAAGAAAACAATCAAAGAAAGCTTTCCTACTGTGGGGACTGTAACTTAGCATTGGGAAGATCAACAAGGGTGGGGAAAGTCTCATAGAAACACTGAATTTTGTTCTAGTTCTCTTGGACACCTTCAGGTCTGCGTAACTGAGGTCAGAAAACTCAACTTACCACGCTCACACGTTCTTCCCCAATAGCCAGTGCCAGTGCAGTCACAAATGAAGCGGTTCCAGCCATCCTTGCAGACTGCATTATTCTTGCACGGGTAGCTGTCACACTGCTTGGTGCTGAGGCGGGAGCAGGAGGACTTGACTCCTGCTGCATTCTGTGCCTCTGCCAGCTGCCGGATGTTCTTGCTTCGTCCATCGATGAACAAGTCTCGAATACAGCCAACATAGCCATAGTTCAGCATTGCTGTCCAGAGCTCTGTGGGAAGGATAAGACCTGCCCGGTTCTCGGGCAGCCCACCCAGGTACATGTCACCTTCCAGATCTAGGATCTCACTCTCCCCACTGGCAGTGAATGGGGTGCGTCTGCTGTTCACGGATATGGTACCTAAATGGGGAAGATAAGCAGACATCGATCAACACTGTACTTACAGACTGTCTAGTTTATTTTTTTTTCAATAATTGATTGAGGCTTAAGGTTCAGTGCAGGAGAGCAAAGACTGTTCCCTGCCCAAATGCACTCCTCACAGAGTCAGTGTCTTCCACACAGCTCTCCCTCCTCTTTAACCACAGGCTATAAGTGCTTTCATGCAGTGACTGGATCTTCACCCCAGCTTGTCTAATAGTCTGTAATAAGTCTGTGCCCCAACTTGCATAATAAGGTCACAAGCACAACAATACAATGGCTAAATAACAACAACAAGTAAAAACTTAGCATTATTCAATGGTATTCATCTAGCAAAGCAAAGACTCACTGAGAACACACAGGAGTTTGATTGTAACAGGACTTGTCAGGAAAATGATAAGTAAAATAGAATTAATTCACACTAGATAGCTCTTACTGAAAACACTTCATCAGTAGCTCCAAAGTTGGACCTGGATGATGGGAGTAAATAGACCCTCATCAAGTCTGTAGATGGCATCAAACCGGGGAGAATGATTGATGCACTGGGGGAAGGACATTCAGAGAAAGCTTTACAAGGTGGAGTAAAGGATTGATTAAAATGTTTAATGTAAAATCAACAATAAATACAAATTCTTACACCTGGGGCACAATAACCTCACATATAAGTACAGGCTGGAGACCAACTGGGCTAAGGAGCAACTCTGCAGAAAAGGACCTGCAGACATGGTAGACAACAACTTGAACATGAGTCGGCAGTATGCACTTGCAGTGACAAGAGACAGTGATCACAGTTTCAGTAAGGGAAACTCCACCTCTATAGAAAAGAATATTTTTCACAATAAGAGTGGTCAAACATGGGAACAGGAGGTTGTGGAATCAACATTTTTGAAGGTATTCAGAACAAAACTAGACACAGCCCTGAAGAAAACGTGGATTTCAGCAGAGTTTGGACTGGAAGTCTTCACACGTCTGTTCCAAAATAAATTATTTTATGGCTTTAAAAAGAAGGTTAAGTATTCTAACTTCCATTTTACAAACAGGAAAATCAAGGTAGAGAAAAATACAGGTATATAGAGATCTCTGAAGAACAGCTATTATTAAAACTGTAGTAGCTTCCACACGCTTCAAACAAGATGTAGGCATACCGCACTGAGGCCATTCCTATACATTTCAAGACATTGCCCAAGTATATAAAATAATCCAGAACATATAATACAGAAATATAATCAGAACTCATGAAACAGGTGCAGAGAAACAGAGACTTGTTTAAGGTCAGACAGCTCATCCAAAGAGGAACAGTGAACATAACACAGGTCTCACATCCTAAAGCAGTGTACTCCTCAGAAGAGCATTCAGCAGCTTTCATGACAGGGACATCTGCCCACCAGTCACCCAGCTGAAAATCAGCAATTCACTGTTCCTAACTAAAACATTGCATCCAACTGCCTTGTCATTAAGATAGTCTGTCCTCAGAGACAACTATCCACGCTTAATTCCACATCATGGCATTATTTTTATACACCCCTATGACAAGATGGGAGAGTTTAGTTAATAGATTTAGCTCTATTTTGTGTCTCTGTGAGAAAGTGCAGTCATGTACACATGCTTTTTCTTCAGTTGTAAGGTGTCGTCTTAGACAACAGCATACGACACAGAGACAAGGTATGTCATCTGTGTGGTGTTCAGTAATAATTTAGGAATAATGTCAGAGGCAGCAGAGTGCCAGAAGAAACAGAGGCGTTACAAATTAAAGACTCAAAGAGAACAGGGTTATTTGATGAATCATTTTGTAAAAACAAGCTGCAGCAGGCAGACATTTTCACTTTTACAAAAGAAGAAAAGAGGTGTGACAATACACCTACAGCCATAAAGGCACCATGTCAGGGAGCCACAGGATCACAGTTCCCCTTCCAGCGTTTCTGCTGATACTCCTCAGAGGCAGCATGTGGACTACAATATTACTCAAAAGACTAGAAAAAAACAAAATACCGGAAGGCGGAGCTCCGGACAGCTGCTACTATAGAGAAAACAAACATCACCTGCAAAAGCCACAAAGGTAAAGAAACTCCCCAAAAGAGGAGAAATACTGGATACCAAGGAGAAGGGTAAAACCTGGAGAAATAGCATGAGATGATGAAAGGAAATAGGCTGGACAGAAGCCTAAGCTTTCTGCCAGTGTTGTGTACCCTGCAACTATTCCTGTAAGGAAATGGTACTAGCTTGGACTTTTAAGACTAAGCTGCTGAGATGGGGAAATTCTGAGTTCTCCCAATGAAGGAGCAGTTACATGGGCTGACTTCCTCCCCCTTGCCCCCCAAATCCCATGTTTGCAACTGTGTTTAGGTAGACCAAATCACATCTTGAGAAATCAGAAGCATTTAAGCATCTTCTTTCCATTCCCCTAGGTACTTCGTCCAGGGCTAAAGAACAAGCAGACTGAAAATCTCCAGTTACCGAGGGCAGAGCTGGTATACAAAGCAGTGCACTGATAGAACCATAGACCAAACCTTCCAGTAAGATTTTTAGTGTCTGAGTGGGTGTGTTTTGTAGCTGATGAGCTGATGAGGTACTAAAAACATTTTCTTGTGTAATGTTGCCCAGCTAGAAACCACAACAGTTTGTAGCTTTCCCCAAGGACAGAAAGGTTACAGCATGCTAGGTGTCCATGTCCACACTGTCAGCTACTGCCAGAGTACAGAGAAAACCAGCTTTTGTTGCTCTGTCTGGCAGCTAACACAGACCAAAGCATACACAAAGCCTAAGGTGTAGGTGCCAGAGGTTTTTTGAGCTCAAACGCCATGCTTCCCCAGCATTTGCAGTCCTGCCTTAGTACCTCACAGTAGTGAATATTTGGATTTTTAGACTATTTTAGTGAGCTCAGCAGAGCCTGAAGTTTTGGACTGTTTCAGAAATAGGAGGAAGAAAGGGAGAGATGACACCTAATAAAAACCTGGCTGCTTTAGTAATGAGAATCAGAACCTCTGGGTCACTAGCTCATTAAACCCAAATGGCTATTTCGTGGCCTACATTAAGTAAATTAATTATTTCGGTTCAGTTTCTAGATGACAGGCATCCACATTAAAAAAAAAAAAAAAACATTCAAGGTGTAACTGTTCTCTGGTCTGCACACGGGAGAAAAGTCAAAGACTAAAAAAGAAGGAATCCTCAACTTCCTTCTCACACCTCCCAGAAGTACCACTGGATACATCAGTTAATACTTGCTAAAGGTACATTGTGAAGAAATCAATGCCAGTATCCTGGTTATCTAGGGAGATATCAGTCACTAGCACCATTAACCCACTGCTTGTCAACAGAAAATACAATTAGGGGGAAAAAAAAAAAAGGAGGAAATAAAAAAAAAGAGAAGACAAGAACATACAAATCTCTTCATTCTTGCTAAACAAAGTGCTTTTAATTCAAAATCTGTTCTCTCTAATCAGAGTCCAGGCCATCACAAACCTTCCTGCCCAGCAACAAACAAATCAGTCCTACAGTCTCATCCACCAAATATCAACGCTGTCACACCCTCCTAGTTCAAACAAACATGCGTCCCTCTTCCTGGGTTTTTACGAACTTTCCTAAGAAACAGCTTAGTATCATTTCTGTTTCTCCTCCTTGCAGCTGCCTCCCCAGGGACCAGACAGTCACCAAGTAAGCAAGCAAAACTGAAGGCAGTACTCAATGTGACTAATTGAGTTTATCCTTGGAAGTTAATTAAATTTTAGCAATTCTAAAGAAATCAAAGCTCCACTTATTTATTTATGGCTTCCCTTACAAAATGTTATAAAATCGATGTATTTAGAAGATAGCAATACATAACTGCACATATTAAGTCCTAGTAGAGTACCATGCCAAATACAAAGAAACTCCTCACTCATCAAACAAAAAAAAATAGCTTCAGGCAAAGACCTGTTCAAACAGCTAGGCTTTGCATGGTATCTAAAAGTCAGCCCTTTTTAAAACTCAAGGGAAGGAAATTCTAGCTTTGCATTCTCTCTACCGAGGGCATTCTACAACTGTAAACATAATTTTAGGGAACTAACACTATCATCTGGAGATCACCAGACAAATCCCAAACCCATTTGCAAATGTAACCAAAATTCACTTTGAAGGGACATACTTTGAGGCTTTGAGACCCAGTTTATAATTCAAGTATAATTGTTCACATATTCTCAAGAGGAAGTTACAGTATTAGATTATTTCTTTTCCTTACACAATTTCAGAGCACATCATGAGTATGTTAGCTTGATATCCAGCATTAGAAACAAAGTACCTCTGGTAATTGCATGGTAGGTATATTATTAGAAATAAACGAAAACATGTTTTTGAAAATGAGACATTGCAAGGGAAAAAGGAAGAGCCACTGAATGCTGACTCAGATATTTAGACTAGAATTTGGTATCCAAGCTGAGTGTAAAGAAATCTAACTGAAAACTGCAAGATGCTAAAGGAAACAGAAGAGGATGAAAGTGTTGATTTGTCACCATAATTTTGTCACTGACTGTACTCATTAATTTTATTTTCCTCATGACAAGATGCAAACCCCTTGTTCTTTATAAAGACACAAGATCCAGGAAAAATTATAATATTAGGTCCCAACAGTAAATTCTCATTTGGTTTCTACTAAGTTTCTTTTTGAACAGAAATCCAAAATAGATCAGTAAGAATTTTTCAAATCAGGAATAAAATAGTAATGGTTCTGAAGGATCTTAAACCTTACCATGGACTACAAAGAACATATCGCTATAATTATGTATGCAATTGCAAAGATAGGTCCAGAATATCTGAAGATTATGAATAAAATGTTAATAGACAACCTTTGCGATGTGCCATCTGAAGTTCACATTAAACATCTAATGAAAAGCTATCCATTCACATCTTTACTTTGCTGGATAAATATCACTGACATAACACTAAATTTTGTAAGAAAATTTCTCATATAGTGGGTTTTGAAGGTTCTGAGAACCGATACACAACCCTAGATCTAGATCTGAATTATTAATCTACTTAAGAAAAAGCTCTTGCTCTACCTGATCTTCCATCTCGTTGAATATCCACATGATACCACTCTCCATCATTGGCTTTCTTCTGGGTGGCCTTAACTTTAATGGTCCCAGAGCCCATGTCCAGCAGCAAGTAGAGGTTCCCATCTAGAAGCTCAACTGCAAAGAAGTCTACCTTTGTGTTTTTCTGGCTCCTGACATCTTTCCTCTCTTGAGGCTTGCCATGAGTGAAAAGGATTAGTCCATTGGGTTCAGTGGTTCGGAAATCAAATGAGATGGAGCCCATCCTTTTGGTATTCCATTTAGGCAGACTAATATAGGCTTCAGGTGTCTCAAAGCTGATGGGATCCAGTGTAGCCACATTCTCACATACGAATTTAACTTCCCCGTAGATCTTCATCTTAGTATCACCAATTCGTGCCAAGCGAGACAACTCCAGACGAATGTCATTATTCTTATAAACAACCTGCCAGACACAAGGAAAAATACCATACATCAATCCTGCATACAGTACAAATACCCCAATTACTTTCAGCCATAGGAGATAGACTTCTCCCAAAAGGCAGTGGGGAACAGAAAGGAGACCATGCAAGAGTCTGGCATGATGACAGTGGGAGAGAGCACAACCAGGAGTGTGTATAGAAATGACAGCAATGGGTACTTTTCAATGATTGTAGATCAGACAAGCAGGCAGGCAGAAGAGAACATTTAACTGAAGGACAGTGAAAACAATTAACTCTGCCACAGGCCCACTCTGCTGCAAAAGCTTTTGTACATAAAATACCATGTGTGTCTGGTATCATGCTGTTACATTTGCATAAATCCTGTACAAAATACATAACAAAGTGTAACCTCCATGTCTCTGCTAGCCACAACAAGGAACTCTGTACCACCACTGTCATTTCTCTATTATTCCTATAAGCCCACCTAACTACCAGGATACAGATGCTAAAAAATGTTATGCAAGTTGCTGTGAACTGTTGGTGACTGCCCTGTGCCTTCTAAAGAGCTAGAAGAAAAAATAAACAAAGACTTAAAATTTCTCTGACCAAGAAATCTTAGAGCAGTACAGGTACAAACTTGCTATGGAGATGTCTGCATAGCTTACCCTCGCTTCAAAAACACCTAAGCTTTCTGTGTGAACACACAAAAGCCTGTACGTATTCTGTGCCTAGACTCTTACACTCTCTGGGTTAAGAACCAGAACTCTGGAGTCTGTGTGGTGCTACATGGATGGACACTAGCCAAACTCCTGTGTGTTCCTGCCTTGCTCTGGAGTCTGGACTTCCTGCCCTTCTCTTTCTCACAGATACTGAATTAACTCCTTAGAAGAGGACTCCTCTCTGCCCTATGACATTCTCACAGAGGTAGGGATGGAGAAGACACAGAGCTGAAATATTAATAAACTGTGCTTTCTCTCAACCATCTCCTGCACTTCCTAAACCCAGAATTGGTATATACAGCCAGCAAAAGCATTTCTTCAGCTAGCAGAATTTTGATTGAATTAATGTTCTGTGACACTACTGAAGATTATGATTTCTTCTAAGGAGTTATTATTTTAAAATACTTTGTGTCCATTACACATAGCATATATACACACATATTTGATTTCTGCTTTCAAAATGCTAGCAGGACCAGCTGTCACCAATTTTCTGCAAAAAGAGAAGGGAAAAGAGATATGCATTGTTAATCCTACAAATAAGAGAGAAATGTCAGAGAAAAGAATCTGCAGTAAATATTAAAAAGCAAATGATGGAGAGAGTGAGGGATAAGCTTCTGAAGTAGGTGACTCAAGGATGAAAAATAAATGAAATCACAATTCAACACATTTCTAGCAAGTGAAGAATTTCCAGCTTTTGTTAAGAACTGAAGGAGAATTGCCCCAGTGTAGCCAGCACAGCATCAGATCTTCCTGTTGCAAACACAAAACATCCTCCATCAGAGTGAAAGGAGAATCCAACTGTTAATTCTCATTTAGAGCCACGGCATAACGGAGTAGTTCCTCCCAGCAGAGGACAGTATTGACCCACAATAGCTCATCCTGCTACAATTCCCCATAAAGCACTCTGCCCTCGCATAGACTTCAAAAACATCAAGTCTATTAATATCTGCAAAAGGAATAAAATATATTTTCAATTTGTGGGGCTGTAGTAGTTTAATTCTATGGATTAACCACGTAAAATGCTCTCACTGGACAGGCCATACACCTCCTTCCAGTGACTCAGCAGGGCTGTGCATTGCAGGCTCTTCCTCCTGCCAGACAACAAGGTGCACCTCAGCCAGGCAGCAGAGACAAGCTGCAGCTACATCTGTATCCAGGAAATAAGACACACACATAAGAAGTATGAGATGTACTCCATGCATGTGCACTCTGTGCAGCTATCTGGACTGCCTGGGTCTTCTGTACATACTTTGTGTGTGCAGCAAATCCAGTGTTTTTCACAACTTTCAGTGCTTTCACTACTTCTGAGCACTGCACGCAGTCCTGCCTCTGCATCTAAAGGAAACAAAGGAGCCAAAGGTACAGAGGAAAATAAACAGAACAATTAAGAGGATGGAGCAGGATGCTTTATGACAGTAGCCTGAAAAGGCCAGGAATCTTCTATTTGGAGAGAACTGAGAAAGGATGTGACTGAAGTTCACAGAAGATGGTGGAGAAGGTGAATGTAGAACTGCTCTTTGCCAAATCCAGCAATAATAGAACTAAAGGTGCTCGCTGAAAATTGTAAGATATCACTTTAAAATGGGTTTTTGTAAGTACTTAGACACAGAGGACAGTAAATTTCTGGAACCTGGTGCCACAGGAGGTTGTGGAGGCAGAGAGCATCTGCAGGTTCAGAAAGAATCAGAAAGATAAACGGACAGCGTGTCCACAAACTGATATTAAAGCAAAAAGGAAGGGACAGACCTCCTAATAATCCTAATCAAACAGCAGTGGATGCTGTGGGAGTATAAGGGGAATGCACCACTGATAGCAGCCATGCTCACATGCTCTCCCTAAGTAGCACTTGCAACTACCACTACTGGAGGAGGAACACTGAGTAAACGGAGTGACTGTTTTTCAGGCCCATTAGGGCTTTTCTCATGTTCTTAATGAATCTATGTGTATGGCAGGTTGTGCACAGACTACTCCTTGTCCCACTGCAGGGACAGGCTGGGAAAGAGGTTGTAGCAAGGTGGGCTTCAGTTTGTTTTCCCAAGTAACAAGTGACAGGATGAGAGGAAGGTTTAGATTGCATATTAGGAAAAATTTCTTCACAGAAAGGGTTATCAAGCATTGGAACGGGCTGCCCAGGGAAATGGTTGAGTCACCATTCCTGGAGGTACTGAAAAGACATGTAGATGTGGCATGCAGGGACATGGCTCAGTGGCAGACTTGGCAGTGTTAGGTTTACAGTTGGACTCAATGATTTTAAGGGTCTTTTCCAACCTAAATGATTCTATGATTCTCTAATTGGAAATGGGTTCCTGTGACAGAGTCCTACTCACAGCACTTACATATGGGACTCCCCGACTGGTGTGACTTTGGTGCAACTCTGCATTTTTGGTTTCACCCCTGTATGGAGTTGCTTTGGTGGGCAAGAAAATACCAGGCCTGTGCGAACTGTGGCTTTAATGATCCTGACATAGGAGAACTGCCCTTCTAGGATACTACTAACAATCACTCAAACCAACTCTTGTCTAAACTGTATCATTAAAATCTCAACCCAGCCTCTCCAGAGGAGCAGAAATGTAGCAGAATATCCTACATATGACTGATGGCTGGTGCTGGGTTGTGTCTGCTTTCAGCAACCTCTGCAGACTGTTGATAGAAGGACTGTGCTTGCATACACATAAGCAGCTTCCAGATCTCTCAGCTGAGCCCACACAGGTTACACCTTCCCTTACCCTTTTCACGTATTTGATACTTAAGTAACAATTCCCATTTCTTCTGGGGAAACACAGATGGTCATCCTCTGGGTTTGAGGTTTGCTGCAGACTGCCTTGTATTTCATTAGTCTTACCAGTACCACAGCTGGAGAATCCTTGAGACAAAAGACTTTCAAAGGATCTAGAGAAAATTACATGACCCAGAAAGTCACTAACAGTAGTGGATCTGAGAGCAAATTCAGAAGGAAGGACCAACAAAGCAAGCACAAAGGAAGACTTGGGAAAAAGAGGAGAAAGGGTGCTGAATAGATACAAGAGTTACAAGAGCTCTGTTTTCAATCTTTTCAAAGAAACAGATACACCTTCATCTCAAACTCTTATTGAAGTTTTAGTTGTTGTATGTTATTTTCTTTTTTTAAAAAATGTAACTCACAACAACTTAGCTTAAGAAATTTAAAAAACACTTATGCTGAAGGAAAAAAGTGCAAGCCTGTTCACATAGATGACTTGACGTATCATTGACAGACATATTTGGACATCAAGATCTTGATATATGATCAGAATGCTCAGCACTATAAACAAAAGGATAAAAATGATCCTTGAGTGTAAATCCAGGTGTATCCTAAGCAGGAATAGAGAGACAACAGCATCTCTGGCTGGGACATTAAACTGCCTTACGGTTTCTGATATCCGCAGCTCAACTGTTAAACCAGAGCTTCAAGAATGAGAAAATGGAACATAATTAAAGGACGGGAATGCATGTTCCATAGTGAAAAGCATTCAAATTCTGTCTGTTTAATAGGTATGGGTTAAAGGGTGATTTGATTACAATCTATGAGTACCTGTGCAGAAAATGGAATTTGGCAATAGAGGGCTCTTCAATCCACGTAACAAAGGAATAATGGGATCCGGGGGCTAGAAACTGAAGTTAGAGAAATTCACATTTTCAAATATTATGACTTATTTTATGTAAGGATAATTTGCTATTGAAATAATTTTCTACAGGTTATGGTGTGTTCTCTGCTACTGGCAAACTTTAAATTAAAACAGTATCTTGTTTTCTCTAAAAGACATAGTGAGACAAGAATTAATTATGTAGCAAATCAGTCTAGATTATCATAATGGCTCTTTCTGGCCTCATAACCTACGAATCTTTGTGTTTTAATGAAATCAACAGATGCTTCAGTGCAGTTTTCCAGGAGAGATGAAACGCATCCTTCTCAAACATTAAAACTGCCTGGTAAAGGAGAAGATGCTTGTGTCAATTCTGTTCTGACCAAAACCAGTGCTTTCACTGAGGCTTTTTTGTATATTTGTGCTCCTCCCCTGCAGCCCATCATCAAAAAGGCAGACAAGAAAAAGCCTAGGACAAGCAACTTGATTCTATAATTCTAAATACATGAGCTTAGAGAACTAGTTCCTTAGAGAATCACATCTGCAAGCCAGAGAAGGAACATTTTCACTACGAAAGCTGTCTGCCAGGAGCATGATCTGTTCTCTGCATGACACTTCCTACCTCATATTCTCATTTTACTAGCAATCTCTGACTTTGAGGGCTTTACAGGATATATCAAAATACTGACTGAAGCACACACCTCTAAACTCCAAATGCAGCCATGGTTGACCCAGAGAGCTGTCCCTCACTAGGACATAGACGCCCAGTGCCACTCTAGGACATGGCTTCCATAACAACACACAAGCTCAACAATGAAAGCAGTGCCTATGGTTTTGTCCATTTTTACCAGATGGCTTTCTGAATAAAGCTGATCTTTCCTGTTTAAACAGAGACCAGCTTGATTTCGTCCCATGTCTGATATCTATATCAGAGAGGGTCAAGATGCCTAAGAGAGTCAAGGAGATGATTCCTGAGGGGGAACACACACATCTACTTTACAGTTATCCCTGGAAGAAAGGTAGAAAAGAGAAAGGGAAAGAAAATGACTAGCAAAAGCTATGCACAGAGCATTTGAAAAGTAAGCTTTATGTTTCCAATTTTAATATCACTTTATATTCCAAAAATGAAACTAGCACAATGACAACAGCATTTCTTTGTTTTCCATGAGGACTGCTTCTGAATACACTTTAACAGAGGAATATTTTGACTGTTCAATCTGTCTTTGTTTAATGAACTGGACCAGTATAAAGGGATGGTCAGGGATGGGGTAGTCCAGATACAGTCTCTGATAATCAGCAGTAGAATTCCATGAAATTCAAGACGTTTGTAGGGATAAAAAGATACACAGTAAATTAGGTTTCCTTTAAATCTGCTGAGAAAGAAAAGTTTGTTTTAAGCTGAAATAAACCAAATTAGCAATCTAGTTTTGAGGTTTCTTAAAAAATGGCAACTTTGCAATTCTGAAGCATTCAAGGAATTTCTCCAGCTAAACTTATAAGAAGCTTCACATGTGGGTTAATGAGAGCTCTAATCAGATGGCTTTTCACAACGATGAAAAGCATTTCTCTGCAATCAAGTGAAGATGCAGATAGATGGGGAGCAACAAAAGGGAGAAAAAATGAAGTGCTAGACTTGGCCAGTCGCCAATACAAAAATTCCCCTCCAAGTTGGTGCTATTAAGCAGGAAACATGGGTTTTGGTGCAGGCTGGTCACAGGCATGCTTCAAAATGGAATGGATATTGACAAACTGTGAAATTAGAAGACGACCATCATGAAAAAGGGCAATAACCTGAAGGCTGTGTAAGTTTAGCTAACTAGGAAGAACACCTCTGAAGTTCACCCAAGCTGTTCATCTACTGCATCCTGTGTATCACCGATTACTTTTTGCTGTTACAGGCTGCCCCCCATCTTCACCAACTGCCCATATCACTTCCCAGGACAGCTAACTGCAAGATGCTCAGCCTAGAGACTTTCTAATGCTTCCTTAAAGGCACCTGCACCAAACGATACAAGTTCCTGCAGCATAACAAACTACAGCTTATCAGCTGGTTTACCCAATGTGTTTCTAGACTGCCCCAACCACCCAGAAGAAACAAACACATCAACTAACAATGCTTTACTTTTTTTTGGACAGAATATATATGCACCGACCCAAGGCTTCAGTGACGGGTAACTACAGCTGCTATATTTTATTTAAAGAACTGTATGTGGACCCGGCATACCAAGTCTAAACATATTATCCTAGTGAACCATCAAATAACTATATTCAGGTTTTTACATAAACATAATCACCATTCACCATACTGATGGAGTTCATTTACCTGTTATGAAAAACAATACTTTGAACACTGATAATTAACTGAAACTGAAACAAGTAAAACTCAAGTATGATTTGCGCTATGCTGGCTAAAGTAATGTGATCCTACATTTCATCTGAATTGTGTTTAACAAATAACATGTTACCCAGATAAAAATAGGAATATGGTGAGTAGAATGCCTAAACACTAAGGCAGAACTATTTCAAGCTTCCCTAGAAAAATTTCTCCACCTTACAAATCAATTATAGGTTATGAATAACTTCAAGTTTTGTAGAAAACTCCAGAATAGAAAAGAGATTGATTTAGTTTCAGAAAAATTCTAAGAAGATACAGAGAAGAACTCACTGAAGAAGGATAAAAAGAAAAAGGATTCAGGGTGCCAGTGAAAAAGGGCTGAACAAGGCAAGGTAGAATTTCTTCAACTGGTCTAGTGAGAACACAGTAAAAATAATTATTCAGAAAGAGGCTTATGCTGAAAAATAACATTTCCTTAACAGATACTGAGGCCAGAGGACCCCAGTACTTCATTGCAGTCACAACTGCCCTTTAAGCCAAAAAATAAGCCCCCACTTTTAATGAGAATTCAGGACACCTGAGTGTTCACAGTTACTGCAGAGTTAACACCAACCTAAATCATCGACAAGAGCATCCCAAGAGTATCCCAGAGCAAGTTAAACAGGTTAAGGCAGACCAGGATCCATCTTGCTGCCTTATCTTTCATCTTAGAATATACCAAGATGAAGACCAAACATTTCTACCTATGCCTTTTTGGAATAAGTTCTAAGAATTTTTCCCTTACAACCAACCAAATATCATCTGAATAAGAGATTCCAAAGCTGTAATACAAGAAGAAAAAAAAAACACAAAACTTTAGGGAAAAAAAAAGTTGCGTTACAGCTATTTCTTGAAATTCTAATATATGTTTAGAGCTGTATAGTATGTTTTTGCATGTACTGAGCCTGGTGCTTCTTGAGTTATCTGTGAAGATTGAGAAGCGAATAAAACATCAAATGGTCTTCAGCCTTACTTATTGTTGCATTGCAGCATTCAAACTACAGAAAACTAGGGTTGTGAAATGATCTGCTTCTTGGATTCCTTCCTTTTGATAGGTAACAATAAGGACAGAACTTATTTTGTCAGGTGGGTGGATTTCTGCATCCTCCATGCTGGGAGGACTGCTAATTCATTCGGTCTGCTGTTGAAGAAAACTTTGATTTCAAAGGGAATAGCAGACTCCAGAACTGCATTTTGAGACAAACATGTTTGGAACATTAGAAATTATTTATATTAATTTGGGAAAAAAAACATGACACTGTGTACAGGGGGAAGAAGCCTTCATAGTTACAAGAGAAATGCTGCTGAAGGATTCTATACTAGCCTCAAAGACTAAAGTCTTTTCCTCATCTACTGAAAAAGCACAGCATAGGCAGCAGTAAGATCAAGTAGAACTGGTTGCAGCATATTTGAGGATGAGTGTTCTTTTGCAGTAGAAGTGTCAAGTCATTCTTTCCTTGTTGCAGAGACTTCAAGTTCTGGAATGAGTGAAGAAAGGGATCACAGGACACAAGGTATCATTTCTGCATTTCTTAAAATACCACCTTTCCAATGACTTTTTAAGCAATGGAGAGAAAGCCATCAAACCCCAAATATTTACAAAAATATCTTCCTTCTACCATGATGGCCAACTTGAGGTGATGGAATTGGTTTTGCAGAAGTGTCAATTTTTATTTTGAATTTACTGCTAAAACTAAAAGAAATGCTCTGAGAAATTAGACTTTGATTTCTCAGTTTGTCCTAAAATCTAGATGATCCTTGTTAATAATTAGGTGAAAAAGTAACTAACTGATATTTGCTAGTAGTAGGGTTCACCTCTGTGTCATAGCACAGCATTTAAGGCATTTCACTGTGGATTCAGGTGCACAAATTTGAACTTCCCTCCTCCTTCATGTTCTATTCAAACTTCATTTGGCCTAGTAACAGAAAAAAAATAAAAGCTGCAGGACAGGGAAGCCAAGACAGCCAGCTATGATGCTCCTTACTTGTGCCACAGGTCATAGATACAGGCATACCTCACACTAGCCCTAAAAAGCTACTGCTACCTTAGACATGTCTCTGGATATAGGAAGGGCATAAAGGAAATATGTCAGCATTTTACAAATATTTGTGAATACATAAAAATGAGGAAATTCTGTGTTCTACACTGAGCCTGTATAGTGCAGAGAGAAAAAAAAAAATACAGCAGAAAGAAACAATTAATAACTACACACAGAAAATCATTCATTAGACAAATTGAATGAAGCATCCTGGGATGGAGACATAGGAGGCAATGCTGTACTCTGGCTGGAGATCACTTCCACTTTGGAGAACTGCAGTTCAAGAAAGGAGTGGGACTATTGGAAAGAGTCCCAAGGAGAGAAATAAGAATAACCAGAGGTCTAGAAAATAGAAGAAATATTGAAAGTATTGTTTCTTTTTAACATAAAGAAAACTGCAAGGAGACAATTTAAGTGTTCAAATATAAAAAGGCTTCTATAAAGCAGAAAGGAACAATCTGTTCTTTGTACCTGTGTTGAAAAGGACAAGAAATAATAGGAAAAATTTACAGCAAGGAAGTGTTAGAATTGATGTTAAGAAAAGCTTTTTTTAAATTTAAGAACAGTGAAGCACTGGAAGAGATTGTCCGAGAAGCAACTATCACTGGAGACCTTTAAGTACAGTTTAAACAAATCACTGTCAAGACTCCCATAGATGTCAGTGATTTTGTCTTGGGATAGTGGAAGTAGAAAGGACTAAATAACCTCTCAAAGTCCACTCCAGTTTTATTTTACATTATTCCATTTGGGGTGGAGGTTGGAGGGATGTCTGTCAATGCACAGACAGTAAGAATAAACCTTATATCAGCACAGCTTATATATCACAACTATGAAGAGCTTAAATTTATAAACTAAATTCCTAGCTACTGAAGGTCTGACAGCTTTTTTAGAGTTGAAAAAAGGAAGAAAAAAAAGAAATCATTACAGAAGCTTATTTACTACTTATGTAGTAGTTGACTTCAATTACATTCAGTTCTGTATTGAACTTATATAGACATTCACCAGTCACAGAATGCTCCGCTCCTCCCAAATGCATTCTGAAATCTCAGATTTGTCTAGCTAGCAGAAGCTAAATCTGTCTAGCTTTGTTCAGTGATGAGTATGTGAGGAAATTATGACTGTCAAGTGTCTTAAGGATTTCATCTAAAAGGTAGAGAGGAATTATTTTAGTATGGCCCCATTGATCATTTAAGGCTTGAACCTTGTTGCACAAGACACTGAAAACTGTATCAGACAATGACTTAGCAAATAAACACGCCACTTAGAGATTTCATCATATTTCAATTCCACCTAAGGTTGCACAAGTACAAAAGACCTATCTCAGGAAGCAAATCTATTTAGAACAGCCAGGTGAATGTTTCTATCAGGATGGCTTTCTAACAGAGAATTCCATTTTCCTAAAAGAATTAGCAACGAAATGCTTCACTTCAAGATGTTGCAACACAAAATGGCATGTTTAGTTTCAAACTTATCAGGAAAGCTTTTGAATGAACCTACCACAACAGAAAACTGTGTTTTCCAGGCATTGCATTTACTTTCAACAGCAATCCCCCACTTTCACCTCCTAGCATCACAAGAGACACACGGTGTCCTCCATATTGGGGCCGGTATTATTTAGCATCTTTGTCAGGGACATGCACAGTGCGATTGAGTGCACCCTCAGCAAGTTTGCCAATGACACCAAGCTGTGTGGTGCAGCTGACACTCTAAGAGGGAAAGGATGTCATCCAGAGGAACCTTGACAGACTTGAGAGGTGGGCCTGTGCAAACCTCATGAAGTTCAACAAGTCCAGGTATAAGGTCCTGCATGTGGGTTGGGGCAATGCCAAACATGAATATAGGCTAGGGGATGAAGGGATTGAGAGCAGCCCTGAGGAGGACTTGGAGGTATTGGTGAATGAAAAACTCAACATGAGCCAGGAATGTGCACTACCAGCTCAGGAAACCAACAGCATCCTGGCCTACATCAAAAGAAGCATTGGCTGGAGCACCTCCCCTATGAGGACAGGCTGAGTGAGTTGGGATTGTTCAGCCTGGAGAAGAGAAAGCTCCAAGGAGACCTTATAGCAGCCTTCCAGTACTTCAAGGGGGCTTACAGGAGAGATGGGGAGGCACTCTTTATCAGAGAGTGTAGTGAGAGGAAGAGGAGTAAATTTTAAATGGATATAGGTTAAATTTAGATTAGGAAGAAATTTTTCCTGTGAGGGTGGTGAGGCACTGGAACAGGTTGTCCACAGAAGTTGTAGATGCCCCATCCCTGGAGGTGTTCAAGGCCAGGCTGGATGAGGCTTTGAGCAACCTGGTCTAGTGGAGGGTGTCCCTGCCTATGTCAGGGGGGTTGGAACTAGGTGATCTTTAAGGTATTTTCAAGTCAAACCATCCTATGATTCTATGATTGGTTTTGCCACAAAGGAGTTTGACCAAATATTCAGTGGGAGAATGGGACACAAGGGCCCTACAGTAAAGCTACCACATAGAACTGCACTGGATATGAAAAGATATTTCTTCTTAAACTGGCTTCAAAGTATTTAGGGTCAGCGCAACAATTATTATGAAATAATTTCATTCAGGGAACACCAGAATGTTACATATTAATTCAATTCGGAAGTTTTGAGAGATTTCCATTTAGAAAAAAAAAAATCTTACCAGCAGCAATGAAAACAAATGTGGACTGGAGGAACTTCCTTTGGGACAGAAACTTCATTTCACTCACCTTTTAGTTTCAGTGATAAAATGTGTTTCAATGAGAATACCAAATGTTTAAAGTCTTTTATGAAAATACCAGATAGATACTGCTCACTTACAGGTACACAGTTTTTCCCCACTACCTATCTTCCCTAGCCAATATGTCTTGAGCCTGTTTCACAAGAATATCCCTGGCAGGTGCAAGGAAGTAGTTCAGTCTCCATATGCCAGTCAATTATTAGTCTCACTGTCTAGGCTTCCAATATACTAGGCAAATTGTGCCAATTGCAGTGGCATTCTCTGTGGTTTTGTCACTTGTCCAGCAAAAAAACAAATCAAAAACGTTTGCCTTTACATATGGAAGAGCACATGCTTAAAAGTGAGCATTGCTCAAATAATGATACACAATTAGATTACTTGACAGATTATTTGACAGATTTAGTCATGCATAGACTTAGTCTGCAAACTGGAAGTGGTGTCACACTAGCACGATGCTGTCACTGTTTGTAGCAGAATTATAACAACTGGTGGTGCTGCATGCATCTCCCTCCCTCAGACTTAGCATAAAGGACATGGGGCCACTGGCATCTCCTTCCTATCTGCAATGGCAGCCAAAGAAAGAGGCAAGCCTTCAGCTAGCCTCTGCTCCTGGGTCTGCTGAAGAAGTGCCATCAGCAAGTTGGCCCTATGCCATGGCGGGTACCATTTGCCAGGTTACCACACAGGTCAAGATGGACTGGGGAGGAGGAGGAAGACCTGCCTCCATACATCTAGACTATGATACTATGGGGTTTACTATGGGGTTTTAATATCTTTTTTTTTTTAAGCTCCTCTCTTGTTGCCTTGTGCCAGCACAGACATCTCCCCAAGATCTCTTTTACCTCCATTTAAATTCCAAGGCATGGAACAAAGTTCAAACCATCCATAGGTAAGTTTCCCCAAACACCCACCTGCATTGGGCCTTATGTTGTGTGAAAATAGGGAGATGATGAGCTACATGTTTGCTTGAATCTTTGCTGGAGGGGGCAGGAAATGTAATTAATTCCCCACCTACAAGTGACATCAAAAGAAAAATACCACCACCTTACAACCCCACCTTGATGCTAGAAAAAGAACCAGAAGCTCTTTTACATCATTCTCCTACATGTACCTAAAAACCCTGTCAGTTGTGACCTCCAGATTTACAGCTTCCAGCCTTTGACAAAAGAGAGAGGAAATAATTAAAACAAAACAAAACAAAAACACCAAACAAAAAAACCCCCACAAACAAACAAAAAACCCTAAACCCTACAGGAACTGAGTCCCACTTGCCACAATGCCAAAAAGTCACATTCACCTATTTATTCAGAAGCAACCCAGCTGCACCAGCCACAGCTTTAGTCCACAGCGCAACACTGTCCAAGACCAATAAAGGGAGACTGTGAAGGGGGCAGCTTCCCCTCTCCTGGCCTCCAGGGCAATCCTTGTTGGCAAAACTGTCTTCCTAGCCTCCACCTGTTTTCCAGGCTTATTGAGGAACAGTACTGAAACAGTACAAAGAGCCCACCGCCCCAGCCAGAGCCCACCAGGGCTCACAGTAGAACTTCACCCTCTTGACTTGCTTTGATCTGGAAGCTGTGGGCGTGGAGCAGAAGTCCAGCTGCTCCTGAGTGAAAAGATGGGAGGGGGCGAGAGGGAAGCCTCATCACAGCCAGAATGCTGCTGGTGCAGTGTAAGAGCATTAAGGGGAGCACGTGAAAGGAGAAAGAAACAAAAGCAAAAAAAAAAATAATAATTAAAAAAAAAGCTGACATTTTCCAGCTGAAGCACTGAGATAAGAAGCAGAAATGGAAGACAGATGAGGGCCTAAGCCCCCCTTTCAGTACTAAATTACACTTCCTTCTCAAAGCAGGTGGGGTGCTGCAATCAGGAGCAGCAAGAGCTCTTCAGTAAGGAGGGAGGTCAGGGCTGGAGTCAGCACGGAGCACCAGACAAAAGAGGCAGCTGATGAGCTGGTTCCCAGCACACTGGGCCTGATTCTGCAAACTGCAGAGCTCTCAATACTGCTTTGCCTCTGCAGTGGGCCTATCACTGTGCACTTTTTTCCTTTGTGAAAAAAAAAAAAAAAGAAAAGAAAGGTAGTGGGCAGGATTTTCCCAGAGGACGCTGAATAAACGATTCTTGTCTCCATTGCAGAAACACTTTACCTATGAAATTCCTACAGGGCATCTTAAGTTACTCTGTGAATATTACTTTCTAGATGTTAACCCATTGTATTATCATGACCATCTCCCACTGCCCCATTAAGGGCCCCTATCCCCATTTTACAGAAAGAGAAAGTGAAGCAGCGGGAACTGAATATTCTTGGAGAATTCATACAGCAAGTCAATAGATGGTCAGAAAGAATGTCTCTTCTTCCTAATTACTACCTTATGCCTAAGGAATAGCTGGAGGAAATGTTCTGGTGACACACATCACTGTAAATAATCTACTGACTTCTTTGAGCTTTGAAATTCAATAACATAAATATGAAATGACAATAAATTTTTCCCTCAGTTCATTTGCATTTCCTACAATGCCATTTTAATGCATCCAGGCACAGGGTTCCCATCTAGTCTGTGTGGAGCTTGATTTTACATATAAGGAAGACTGATCTCACATCTAAGAAAGCTTATTTGATACAAGCCTCATTTACAATATTATCTTACATTTTCTGTTTTGCTCAGTACTGTCCTGGTTCTTAGTTTCTTAAGCAGATGTACAGAGCTTACATTGGTCAAACACCAACAGGTCGAAAACAAAACCTGCCTTTGTCATTGTTCGGTCAGAATTCTCCATTTAAATCTTATAAACCTTTCTGGTCAACAGGACTGCCCGTCCACTTTTGTTGCTCAAGTTCCAACCTTTCCACACCTTTACTCAGTACTGAGACAGTACTTTGCCAGCAGCAAACAGTCTCAGAACATCATGAACTTTCGTTTCTGGGGTTACCTTCTCTGCAGGAAGGAGGTGGGAAAGGGGCCCTGCTCTTGTCATTACTCAGACCAAGTTGACCAGAATTATAGAAATTGTTTCATCTGTATGGCACTCTTAAAGAACCAAGCGTTTCTCCTCTATGGCAGTTTTATTCTCCTTGCATAGGAGCAAGTGCTGTTCAAAACCACAAAATACATGGATATCAGTCAGCCTTTTTTTTTCCTAATATGCCAAGAAAACTTGACTGTGTGGTACATTGGCCACTGAAGGAAAAAGTCAAGGAATAAGAGGAAATGGCTGACACAGTCACAAAACTTTAAAAAAGTCCTGGAAGCAAGGACACATATGTATTCCTCAGCGCACAACTGGATGCTGATGTCTGGACATGTAACCAACTTACATGCTATATTTGTTTGCCAATATGTGCCTGGGTATATTTGTATTTACCTAAACTATTCATACACTGTGCATACGTGCAGAAGAAGGCATATGTATTTACATACTCACATATAGATCTGAACAGTGGATCTCTGTGTTTGTACCTACTAAGGAATATGTATAGGTTTATACACATCTGCAAACAGTACCTGCACACACACCACTATATGTACATACATGTATATGTGCATACTCATCTCTCCACCTGTGATTCTTATGCAATGCACATGTTTTTCCAGGACAGTAAACTCAAGTATGCTTGTGATTAGCATCAGAAGAATGCACAAAGTCTGCATGTAGATTCCCATAAGCATATGTTCTTATGTAGATGGGCTGCCAAACTGCTTGTTATTCTGGCAACTGCTATCCTTCTCTTACCCTGAAGGTATCTCAGAAAACAAGAGTGTACTTTTTTTCATTAAACACTGCACAAGGACGGAGTTACCATTTCCTAGAAAAAAGACTGGTGAAGTTGAGATTACACCAGAATCCTTGTGACTGCAAATTCAGCCTTTGCAAATCCACACCCTCCAGTGTATCTAGAAATCAGTTTTCAGGTCAGACGATGCAACTAACTGCTGTATGTGACACTGGACAGTGTGCCAAATGGGACTTAGCAGGAACTAAGCATGCTACTTTACATAATTTTTTTTCCTCTCACCTCAGTATGGTCAAACCTGAAAGGAACACAGACAAGGGAGAAAGCAAAGAAAAAGACAATAGGGGCTTCTAAATGGAGGATCTCTAATGTAAGCTGTTGTGGGCTGGCCATGTTCTTGCCTGGAGTCCTGTTCCAGTGCAAATAACTCTGTGTAAGCTCTGATTGTTCTATTACTTCAATGAGGCAAACAAGGAAAAAAAAAAAAAAAACAACAGAACAAAGACTACAACTGCACCCAAAGCCCAGTGCGCAGGATACAGAGAGGCAAATGCTGAAAGTTCGTTGCTAGAGAACATATGTTCAGCCCACAACATGAGCAGCATCACTGTGTCTTCCCATTCCCAGACAGGAATTTTTCTGCTTGGTTTGGGTCCTTCATACATAAGGCACACAGAAGGAGAGGATTAGTGATGATGATAGGGCAACTTAAATTGTTGCTGTCTTCTACACTGTAACATGTTCTTTTCTTCCTCTTTCTTCCCCTAGAGCACTTAGAAAGGACTAAATTTTTCAGCTACCCCACACTTGCGCATTTTGCTTTGCAAGCAATATAAATAGTAACCACAACAGCCAAATTATTTCCTTAACTTCTCAGTCACTCTGTCAACAGGGTCTGTATGGTTTTATAGCACAATTCCTTTGCCCCTGAAAGTGCAAATATCTCATATTGTTCTGTCATCCACAAGCCTGACACCGCTTACTGCAAACTCATCATTTGCACATGGGTCCATCAACAGGTATTACTAAGGGTAAAAATTATTTCCCAAGAGCTTCCAAAAGGAAAGATGCATTGCAGACATTTGTCCAATATCCCGTTATTTCCTCACAAAGCTACAGACAAGCCAAAAGCCCTGAACTTTTGTTTCTACACTGTGTAATCAACTAGCTTTGTCCTCCCTAGGCTAGCATGCATCTTAAAGGCAGATCATCAGCTTCTTGCAACATTCATACTTGCTTGTGTAGAAGTACTGTACCATAGAAAGTTAAACACTGAAACTAGCTTGAAGCAAGAGAATAAATCCCCTTGTGTTAATCGCACCCTGCAAAGTTTGCCTCTGTTTTCCTGTAAAAAGTATGAGGGGTAGTTACTGCCTTCTAAAAACAAGTTTCATTTTCCCTGGCTGAACAGAAAATCTATGCCAGTAATGGAACCTTACTGTTACATTATTATTACTATTACTTTGATTACTATTGGTTATTACACATTGGAGACACTGGTGTATTTGGGGAAACAAGGAGATAGCTCTTAACAGTTAAATGGTTTTCTCTGATATGGAGAGGCATAAGGATCATCCTCTACCACTTCCAGAAACTTACAACTGGAGGTTCATTTCAATGTTTTAGGGATCCCTTGCATGAAAAAATTAAGGGCAGCAAGAGGAAATATGCAAATAAGCATATTTTGCTTTAAGCCTTGCCTCTGATTTTCTGGAAGCAGTTTAATTAATAAAACTTTCCAGGTGCCAGAAAGAGACAGACTGAAGCAGGGAAAGGGTCACTGCCCAAAGTTTCAGTTCCTAACATGGCTGAATTAAAACCATTGAGTGCCTTCCACATCCTGAAATGCAGTCTTGAAACTTAAGGTATCTTCTTGTCTTTTTCCAGAATCTAAAATTCAATTTTCGTGTCACTTTGACATACATATAATAATAGATACTCACGTTCTCATTTCAATTCAGCCAAGTGCTAGATTATAGATTCAAGATCAAAGACTGTAAGGAACTTTCACACAATGGGAACCATATCTAAGCTTTACAAATAGTAACTATGAAAGAGCATGTGTGTCTTGGTGCATAACTGATTGAACATGAAATGCCTTTGTAAAATAGTTCCTAAGAGGGCTAATATGATTCTTCAGTGTCTAAGTAGGAAACTATCAAGAAAGCACAGAGAAAAGACACTGACTACATATACAGTATTAGTTAAATAATTCAGTAATACTGTGGCCTGTTATCTTGTCTGTGCTCTTAAAAAGATGTTAAAAAACTTCAAAGAGCACAGAAAAGTACTGCAGTGATTTCAAGTCTCAAAGTCTTATACCATGCAAGGTGAGCTCTTCAATGAATTTCGTCTGTTTCACCCAAAGGTAGGTTAACAAGCTGATCCCAATCTACATGCTATAGGAAACTGCCTAGAAAGAAGTTCTGTGACAGAGGAGGTCTGCTTTAATTTAGGAAACAAAAGCATAATCATGTATGGTGGCTAGCCGAATTACAACTATTCATTCTGGAAGTAATGTGCAATGTTTCCTAGTGATCTAATTAACCAATTAAGTCTTTAAGTCATGATAGGATGCATCAGTAGTTAAAAATGGACTTGACACAGAATTCCATCAAAACCCCAAGAAGGCAATGGTTTGTTTAAAAGGTTCAGCTTATCAAATTTATGAACTACGCAATGAATATTTTTTTTCTCTGTCAGATATAAATATATGAAGAACGTAAGTGCTTATATCACAAGAGGATGACAAAGTATTTTGCAGTCCATGGGAACAAAAGATGATGTTGATCAGCTACCAGGAATAAATACGCTTTATTTTTAATTTCACAGACCCAGGTCATTTGCTCCAAAGTCTTAAAAGAGCTGAATGAGGAGATTTCTGATTTCAATGAGGTTTATTTTTAATCTTGGAATAACAGAAAGATAACAGAAAAATAAAAGAATGTTAATGTTGTGTGAATGTTTTAAAAAGCAAAACAGGACAAGATGTATAACTGCAGAAAGGTTTAGCCTGCAGGAAACATCAACCCTGTAGGAAATAACACAAAAGCGTTTATCGAAAGTGCTTAATAAAAACATTCAAGGACAGGAATACAATACTTAATGCCATTAGATCTGTATATGTAAAAAGAGTTCCTGTCAAATAAGCCTGATATCATTTCAATGACAATAGTAAAGGCACAGATGAAACATATTTTTAAGGCATTTGACTGAACACCAGAAGATAGCTCTGCTTAAATTAACAGCATACAAGAACAAAACAGGACATAATATTAGACAAACAGTTCTCAGCTGACAAATCTCAAAAAGTAGTTGTCAGTGGGGTATCATTACTGAAAAGAGGCATTTCTAATGCACCATAAGGATCCATATTTGGTGCAAAACTAGTAAACAGTTTATCAATTACCTAGAAGTAAACATAAAAAAGACTGAAGCTAATACTTGAAAGTAACACCAAGCTTGACAGAGCACTAAATAAGTTTAAAGACAGAGCAGTCATTCAGAGGGGTTCATAGAACATGGAAGCCCAGGCCCTTTCAATACAAACAAAATTTAAAACAGTTGAATACTAAAACATATGAGCTTATGAACGTGGAAGACAGGCCATGAACTACAAAACCAGGAAGGGGAAGCTGCAGGGAAGCTGCACTCTGCAAAGCAGCAACTTTGAAAAAAATTTAGGAAACATCGGAGAAGAAACTGTGAGCTTCCAGTAAAGCACTACGGCCAAAAGGGCCAGTTCAGTCTCCAAATACATGACTAGAGTAAGTAATAAAAGAAAAGGGATGTTACTTCTGCACATAGCACAATATGCACTTAAACCCTAGGTATAATTCTACTGTCTACATTTCCTTACAGAAAGGCCTCTAAAAAATTGCAAATAATACATCAAGCAGCTTCGACATTATTTGAGAACTAGAAAAATGGAGTAAAAGACAAGGAACTCCATCTGTTTATTTTTTCAGAAGACAGATAAATAAGGACTTGATTATAGTGAATAAGGGAAAAACACTGGATTTCTGAAGCATTTTTGTGCCCGTAGAAAACTGCATCACAAGAATTGACATTTGGGAGCTATTGTCAGAGAAATTCTAAATGGATAACGAGGCCCAATTTCCTTTAAAAGTAGGGGGCAATTAAACATCACAACAACTTACCAAGGAAAGCAATAGATTGTCTTTTAATGCCTTCACATCAAGGCTAGTTAAAATACAACTCCCCAAAAGAAGCCCAGAATTATTAGATTTGATGTGGGGGAAAGCAGGAGAAATTGAGTCTTGATGTTTCTCACTTATGAACATTCTGAAACTATGTATAAGTGAGGAGAATTAGATAATCGACAAAAGGCTGAGCTAGCTGGATATGATGATTCTTTTGGTATTAAAAATCTGAGTTTTTGAAACCCTTACACGTCACTAATCACTCAGCAACAGGACAGGTGACTGCAGATGCACTTTGAGTAGCAGGTGTTTGTTTTCTACTGAGTTGAGCAACAGATAAAGAGTTATAGCTCCACGTTTCTATTCCTTATCCTGCCACTTGTCTGTTGGGAAACTTTTGACAGTTTTTCTCGCAATCTCTTAGTTGAGGAAGTCAGTAATTAACTAACTAAATAGAACTAATATATCTCATTCTCCAAATAATGCTTTTTAGCTGCATTTTATTTTTTTTTTTATTGTTAAGTCTCCAGTACCCAAAATGAAAGAAACCCACATTGGAGGAGAAGTCTTGAATCCTTAGGACATCTTCACTAGCAGCAAACTGAACACAGAAAATGACAAGCACAGTCCCATGGCAAAACACCTCTGTAGAAACACTTCTGAGTTAATACACTGAAGGGAACAATGTCACTCCTAGTAGGAGAAGATGGACAAAATGACCAGTAGGTATTTACTATTTCTAACATCTATGATTCTCTGGAGTTTGTCCCAGTAGGGTAGTCTCTTTTCATCTCTTTTTTACACAGCACCACCTTTTTGAGGCAGTTGAAAGAAAGAAAGAAAGAAAGAAAGAAAGAAAGAAAGAAAGAAAGAAAGAAAGAAAGAAAAACCCCACCAAACAAAAAAAAGCCCAACTCCTTGGTTTTTAATTCTCCGGTAAAAGACAACCCCATGTAGATTCAGCACTCAGAAAAAGAGCCCAGTTGGGCAGTAATAAACCTTCTCCACAGTTACTTCCGCAGTTACAGCCACAGGGAAAGAAATACACACGATCACAATGTGAACATTAGAACTGCATGGAAAGATTCCCAACCCCAGTTTAAAGCCTGGGAGCTTTCTGTCTGCTGCTCCTACAGCCCATACTGATCTGGAGAGATTTCCCTGCTGCAATCTCCCTCCAAGCCTTCACAGAATTCCCAATTCCATACATGGAAAGATCACTCAGTACTGAAAGGCTGATGCCTTTGCAACACAGCTTAGAGGCAGTTTTACAGCTCTTCTTGTTAATGTCCTAATTTTGGATCAATTGTTTTGGAGACCTTAATAATTACAAATGATGAAAGTCGTCAAGCTTTCTTGCACTCCTCTGCAAACAA
The DNA here is from genome assembly GCA_011057875.1 of Pterocles orientalis. Lineage (NCBI taxonomy): Eukaryota > Metazoa > Chordata > Aves > Pterocliformes > Pteroclidae > Pterocles > Pterocles orientalis. The sequence continues at coordinate 1,277,503 of WKFP01015051.1, read as the reverse complement.
CCAGGATTCATCTAGCCCTCCTTATTGCTCTTTTCACCTAAAACAGCTCAAATGTAGCCTGCCTGACATACACATGAACACTTGTTTTCATTCAAATGGGCATCATTACAACTCCAATCAACATGTGGCCCTCCAGCCTTCTCTGAACCCTTCTCTCTCACTGTTTCTCCACTTCCTCCTACACACATATCTCACTTCCACATCTAGACATTACTGCCTAATTTTGCACAAATCTGTATATCAGACCTATACCAAATTGACTCTCTGCTCCTCTGATATTCCACTGCTCAGCTGCCTTCCCTCCCAGCTGTGTGCAAGCTTTCAGGAACATTACTTTGCTAAACAATACTTGCAATGAAGGGGTTATGTGTACCATGGCCTCTGATGGGTTGCAGTACATCATAGTTAATATAAGGCAAAGCAAATGGACTATCTACTTCAAAATACTACAGGGACTCTAGAAACAGTGTGGCTACACCAGGAAATGTTTAAACATAAAATCCTCCATATTACATGGGATTAGCATCCTATACCCTAAAACCACACCCTCAAATACCCAGGCTAGTCTAACAGAGCAGCTGTGCAGTGATACTCCCCTAAAACCATTTCATAGACTCCACCAATTTGGAGCTAGAGAAGTCTGCATGTGGAAGCTGATGTCTTTGTAGTTTATACACCATCAAGGATTTTTCTTCTGTGAGTTTTTTCAGTCATAACAACATCTTACGGCAAGGATTTCCATAACTTAATTGCTGCCACATTTCTCTTTGTATGTTCTGAAGTTTGCCCTGCCTTTATCACTTGATGCCACTTATTTCCTCTATTTGAAAAGAAACTGAATGATCGCTCCCTTTGGTTACTCTCCTGTATCACATACGATTGTATGTCCCGCTATCATACCCTTTTTCAGTCAATTCTGCTATGAACAGCCATGGTCTGTTTGGCCATTCCTTGTACAGAAGACTGTCTTCTGACCTTTGATGATCTTTGTTGCCCTTCTACCCTTTCTGAGATTAAAAGGACAGAACAACAGAGTCCTGTGTGATTTTATTTAATGGCATAATAAATTTTATGTATTGATCTCTATTCCTTTAATAATTTCTAACATTAGATGTGCTTATTTGACCAATATTGACCAACAAGCAAACATTTTCAAATAATTCTTTATTAAAACATCAGAATCAACTCAAAGACCATCACTGCATATGGAAAATTTGGATTATTTTCCCTCCCTTCCACTATATATAACTCAATTTGTATTTACATACATTTAATTTCATCTGCCATTTCTTTGTCCAGTCATTCAGCGTTACTTGGTCACCCTCTGCAGTTCCACAGACAATCCTCACCCTAATACTTTCATATTCTCAGCAAAATGTATGCCTTCTCCATCCACATCCCTTTCCAGCTATAATTCTACCAATGAACTAATCTTCAGACCTCACCATGGATCCCAGATGTCTTCTCCACTGGGGCCCTTCCCATGGGAAAACTGCCTGTTTATTCCTACATTCTGTTTATTGCCTTCCAACCAGTTCTTCCTCAGTGCAGGGACCTTCTTTTTTTGGCCACTGGGTTGTTTTTTTTTTTAATTCTTGAGAAGAATTTTTGTGAGAAACTTCACTGAAAGATTTTCCAAAGACTGTTGAAAGGTAGGCAACATTTATCTAAACTCTCCTGTCTGAACTCTTACTGACGCCTTCAACAAATCCAAGGAATTTCCTGGTTGCCACAGTTAAAATACAATGCCAATACTAGTCTTAAGTCCTTGGAGCCACCACCAAAGCACACCTGCTGCACTTCTTACCAAACAGTGTCCGCATACAAACCAGGTCTTTTCCATAAGCTCCGGTTGCAAAACAAAAGGGGACACCAACGCTTATTTGCTCTCTTCTGCTAGATGTACTGGCAAATCCAGCCTCCAGGAGGAATGAGGAAACAAAGCTGGAATCAAGTTTTGAAAAACCTGTATGGAAACCAGCTGTGGAACCCAGATGTGGTTCCCACACAGACCCAAAACTCCTAAAAAGGGATAGAAGTGATTTAGAAAATATAATCTCAAAGCTGTAATTGAATTAATAATGTGTAACATGTAGACTTTATGTGAAGTTCACTATAAGATGAAAGTTATAAACCTAATAAGTTACATACATAATTAATTTCTCCCATGATATATGATTTGTGAAGTTCTAACAAAATGTGTCACAGAGGCTGTAAACAGCAAAACTAGCCTGAAGCCAGAAGAGCTAAGCATATGCTAATTAAAGAAACACAGTAGAAATACATATTAAGAAAAAAACTGAGAAGAAGAGAGAGGAAGTGACAACACTGCATTTCTATGTGATGTCCTAGTGTGCAATCATGAATAATTGGAAGCAAGCTCAGACAAGGAGAGAGAAGCAGGCACACCAAGCTCGGGCAGAGGAAAATGGAGGCATTCCGTGTTCTTATCTCAGATGAAGGTAACTTCAGGACAAGTCACGGGAAAGTGCTCAGCTGACAGCTTGCCTGGTTAGCTGAACAACGAAGCTGTAGAGGAAGAACCCATTCTTGAATATGAGAACAGCACATACTTTTCCTGAGCTTTACTTTGTAACCAATTTTAACATTGCAATTGACTGTTTAACCACTACCTGGGTAGAATAAATGAACTGGACATCCCCAGGAAGAGCTTTTACTTGAGAGAGATGAAAAACACAGCAGTCTTGTCCTTTAGGAGTGACAAATCACAAGGATAATGGTTTGTTAAACTCTTGAGAAAGCTTCTCCCCGTGTTAGAGGTGGTTTTCTTTACAATTCTTTACACCTTCAAGAAGGGTAAAGTGACAGCCCCTCCTTTGGGTAGGAATCTCCTTTAGGAGGCTACAACCAACATCCCATTTAGTCAGTGGCCATAAAGGATTATAGGGCTGCTGGAGAAACTCAACTGTGGTCACAGCATCAGTATCAGGAGGACAGATTTCAGCCTAGCATCTCACTGATCTCAAGAATAATCACGGTTTTGAACACAGACATAAAACAAGTAAGAGTGTGAACACATCTTTTTATTTAATCATCTGATTTGTTGGGAAGATGTCCTAGCATTGCCAAAGTTGAAGCCTAGATTGAAACACATATCAGAGGTCTGAGAGAGAACTGGCACCTACATAAACCAAAATAGCCACCTCCTCTCCTACCCACTCAGATAACAGCCACATTCAGCTGATATTAGCTAAAAGCCCCCAAGCACCAAGTCTTTCAGGACTTTTAAGTAATCAGTTAACCATGCAAGTGAAATGCTTTGCTTCCCCATTTTGCTGTCGATGTAAGAATCTTCCCAGAGGCACAAGAGTCAAAGATTGGGAAAAAGGTTGTCACCAGAGCCTGGTCAAGACTGCTCCAGTGGTTTGTCCGATCCAGCTGCAAACAGGAAAACAACCACATTGCTCTGCTAGCATTTCACAGCAATGTTGTAGTCACCTCAAGCGTTCTGGCTTCCACTTCCACTCCCAGATCTTTTCTCCAACAGAAGTGCAGAAATCATCAGCATACTTACCTTCATGTCTGTTCAGGACTTGAAACCTACTGGAGCACTGCAAAACCAAAATCAAACTGAAAAAAGAATACTGGCAGGTAGCTGAGAAGCAGGATCGGAATGGGATGGACCTGATCAGCCTTCTAAAAATCACTGGCTTCATTCCTGTTGCTGCTACTGCCTGATGATGGCAAGTACATGCAAAAGCAGATTGTCTGCCTACCTCCTGCCCCAATCAAGGGAACATCTTGCCTCTGGCTGGCATCTCACTGCATTCAGCTGCAGTAAAAGAGGGAAATCTCAAGGACAACCAATCCAGCCAGCATGTTCTGCCAAGGTTGCTGTTCCTAGCTGAGGAAATGGTCCTCTCCATTTTCCCCAGCTAGAAAGAGGGAGAGAATATACCCCCCCCCTTACAATATGCTAAAGCCCGCAGGTGCCAGCAATCCAAATAAATGTAGAGCAATTAACAGAATTAACACAGCTTTAAATAGCTTGGCTCACCAGATGCAGACTCCTAGCAGGGTTCTATAAAATGTAAAGTTATTACAGATAAAACCATTAATCATCTGTTCAGAGACTTTTTCTAGATGCAAAACCCATTCCACTTAAAATGGCTAATAATCAGAAAGAAATGCACAGATTTAAGAGGAACGATTATGCCATTCTCAAGCCCCATTTCTAAACTACCATTTTTCATCTCTGCCACCTTTCCCAAAACCCTGTGTTCCATCTGCCTGCTAACACTGATACAGTAAGAAAGCTTTGCTGGCATTATTCACAGCTACTTCTTGGGGTGCTAGAACTGAGACACCATCTCTCAGTCACTTCCACTCTGGCCAGAGGAGCTTGGTGACTCACACACTACACACCACTGCTTTCCTAGATGCAGTGGTTACTGTTGAGTTGTGTATTGTCAGCCCCATGCAGCTTACACATAACTAAAGTTCTCTCTGAAGTGCTAAGATCTGTTCTCACGAAGTAGGAGCACTTGAGTTTTCTCCCTCCTGGTGATGTGAAGTTACCAGTAGCCATAGTATGCAATACAGCGATACTCCCAATGTTCCCCTAAGACCTGTTAAAATAAACACATTCATCTCATTGTGCTATCACATCTATGTCTAGTTAGCTACAAGAAACAGGGGTGGGGGGCAGACTGTTAACTCTTCTTTGAGCTCCGACATTACCATTTCTAACATCTCCACTTACTGATCTGTATCTCAAAGAGTATAAAACTCAGTAATATGCAGTTCACAGGTTAAATTCCATCTTTTCATATAGCTGCATTATGCCTATTGAATTGCTTAGGGATCTAGATACAGTCACTGTTAATTTTAAACTACAATAATTCTGCCTGTGCAGTTGGAAGAGAAGAGGGAGAAAAAACAATCCCAAAGCACAGATATTCAATGCAACGGACAACATCAACAGGAGTAGAGCAAAGCCAGAAAGCAGCAATGAAAAAGAATTAGAACAGAAAGAAAATCAGAGTCAATACAGAATCTGGCTGTATCATATTGAGCCTGCTGCCTTTTCCATGCAGTCCAAGTAGCAAAGGCTGCCCATTAGTTGCCTGCCTCCTCCTGTCCTACTCACACTTGACAGCTAGCTGGCTCACTGCTACAGAAGAGTGGTGGAACTGGGAGGAGTTGTCCAGCCCACCCTCTCAACATTCAAACTTCATCATCCTTTCTTGCCTCCCTTGTTGGCAGCCTGCAGCAGCATGGCTTTTTGTGGTGGACAGCAGCAGCTCAGTGTGTCTTCATTGCTCACAATACATGTGCAGTTCAAAGCAACAGTCTAACCTTCAGGGTCAGGCAAAAAGATTTATATAGTGGTTACAACTCCCAAAGAGATGCCACTTGTCAAACAGGAAATAAGCTACTACAGCCAAAACAACTTCTGTAATTAAAGCTCTGAAAGTCTAGATTGAGCCCTTGCACATTATAATTAAATGACCACAACCCACCTGAAAGCATATCTAGAGTATAACATTCACTGCCGGGCACCTCGATATTTGAAGATTGCAACAAAATTAAAATACTAAGAGGAGAAAAAAAAATCTAACAAGAAGGCTAAGGATTTGCTAATGGTCCAGAAAGTCAGACCAGGATTTGCTAATGGTCCAGAAAGTTAGAAGAAGTGCTAGCCCAAACCCAGTGCCGCCTGTTCCTGCTGGTAAAGGTAGAAAATATTTTCAAAATAAGCATGACTAGTTTCATCAAAGTGTGTTAGGGGACACAGTTACATAGGGAGCAGAGTCCTTTTAATTCTTGAGCTTGGAGCAAGTACTCAAATACAGAAGGCAAGGTGCTTCTCTCATCACTATTACAGCTAATATCAAGAGTCAGAGGGTGTATCATAGCACTGAAGAATACATTAAGCTCTGCATACTGCATGTTATTAACACTCTGCCTGCTGAGCCTTCAAACCCTGCATACCAGAAAAGTACATTCTCTCTTCATCTTCCATGGTGATGATCATCCCACTTGCTCCTAGGCTGAAAGTGCCTATTTTATACACATGAACATAGACACCACAGTTTTGCAGCTTATCTCTCACATAATTTTCAGCTGAGTTTGGTTTATGAATATTAGCAGATGACAGGTCCTGACTCTCCAAAACTTCTCGTCTGTATTTCTATCTGAGAGTATAAGACTGGTCCTTAGCAATCTCTTTAATGCAGCATAAGGAGTGACAAATAAAAGTATATCTCCTGTTTTTTTCCTGAGTATTCACTCAAACCAAGAATTTAAGCTCAGTGAACTACAAAGCCAAGCAAAGCAAGAGAAGCTCTTTCGCTTTCATTGTAAGCTGAGAACATCAGGCTTTGGACAGCTGAAGTTAAGATCACAGCAGCTGAGCATCACTGTCCATTATGATGGGACTACATTTGGTGAACAGAATAAGAAAAAGACAGACAGAAATCTTTACCACAGTAACTCCCATGAGCATCACCACTACTCTGCTGATGGCTTTGGACTAGACTGTATTTGTCCATCAATATTCTGTATCCTGTCTGAGTTTGCTCATTCTTGAACAGGGATAGCTTAGATCACGTAAGTGTGCAAGGTTTGTTGCTTTATTATCTTTATTCTTTAGGGCCTGGGTTACCAATTACCTTTATTATATGCCCAAAGCACAGGCTATATTGTTTCAATCCCCATTACATCTTCTAAATTTGCCTATATAAAAACAGTTCTAAACCTGTAAACACTCTTAGTTTTCTGAACAACAGCACATGGCACATCCCTTGCAGGTACAGAAGTTCAGCAGGAGTCAGGTTCATTATTCAGCAAAGAAAAGCTCACTCCTGATGTTCTTGCTGCAAAGCAAGCACAGATGGCTGTGGCACCAGGACTGAGGGTCATGTGTGGATGGCTCAGTCAGGATTCAGTGGAATGCTCTACTACTGGTGTAACATATCAGTCTGCTGGCTACACTGTGCAGTGGTGACACCAACCTCTGCTGCTGGTTTCTTCCCTAGGTATCTATTCTGGTGACAGATGACAGAGAGTTAGACTGTTAGACCACGCTTTGTTCTAGCTCCATGGATCCTCTTTAGCTTATGAGCATGGTGGCAGTACATAGTTCAAGCAGCCCTGCAAAAAGATGCCTCTTGTGCCTTCTGCATACAAAGTTTCAGTGTCTATGTTTGCTCATCAATGCTTGCTTTAACATTTATGCTCAGACTACATATATACTTTATTAATCCGACTTTGGCCATTAATTACTTTTGTAAACTTTCTAAGAGTGCATTAACTTTAGGAGCTCAATGCCACCGAACTGTTGATATTTGAATTATCCTTTAAATTAACGACCCAACAAAATGTATGCACTGGGGTTGACCTAGAACGCCTGCAAGTCACTGTCTGCCTACTGATAAGAGTTCCAGAGAACAAGGTACTATATTGTAATAGATGTGATCTTAACTAGAACCTGTATTTGTTTAATTTGTGGACAGAGCTAGGGGGGAAAAAAAAACAAAACCACAAACCAAAAGAAACCGAACACAAACAGGTTGTACTTCTAGGTTCATTATGGCTGTAAGGTTTTAGAACCTTTGCTATACGAATTTCATTAAAGAACAAATTTTAGGAGCCTAGTGATTGTTTCCATACACAGATAATAAAATAACATCTCCTCCACCTTCCTGTACCAAACTTCAGCTCCTGTCTTTAGATCTCCCATGTTTTATTAATTGCAAAGTAATTCTAGCACTTCATTTTCATACTTAAATACCTTCACTATGGACTAATTTGATGAGGCAATTTCAAATTGTTTCCCTGCTTAGCAGGAATACTTTCCACAGATGTATGGGCAGGTCATGAGTACACTTCCTGCGGACATCATTAGAACATTACTTCTCCATTTTATATGTGGTCAGAAACATTTGATGAAAGAGATCAATCAACAATTGAGGTTAGCTTTTGTTATTTTGCAACAAACCCTCATCCAATATCATTATGCCAGTAAACCCCTTGCTATGGATGCAAAAAAGCCAAGCTGTCAAAGTTCTTTCCTGTGTCATGCAAGAGGCACAGCAATAACATTAGCAGAAGCCTTTCTTCTGTAGGGTAAGCAAGGACTAAATTATGTAAGGAAAAGTGGCTTTGAATAACTCCATACCTAAATCAAAGCTGCAGCACTGCCAGAATACTAATACACCTTATAAGACTACTGATTTTAGTTCCTGTGGGCCAGGCCATTAATCCTAACTAAAAATGTGAGAAAACGAGAAAGTCAAATATTAACCTCTAGAATGTGTAGAGTGGCAGGTACTTCATTAAAGAGTGTCCCCAAATCCAGCAGAAGTTTAACTGGATCTGTAACTGTAAGATAATTTCCCATTCTGATCAGACATGGAAGAAATCTCCTAAAATACACTGCACTTATCACACAGTTCCAAATATCTTGGACTGAAGCTCAAAAGAAACAGCACAAAGAAGCAGAGAAATGTCCATCAGACCTTGCTTGCATTCAAAAATGAGCTACAATGACAACTGTTTGTTCAGGACTGATCATCATTTGAACAGTCCCCAGCCTTAACCTCCGCTACTTAGATTGCCTGGAAGTAAGGTCTGTTCAGGATTTTTCCTTCATTTCCTCACCCGAGCTGACTCTTAAGAGAAAGTAGAGTGACATTTCATACCCATCAGCAACAGGTTCAGCTAGCAAGTTAAGATATACTTTTGACGTAACCTATGCGTGCCCTATGCAATCTTCCGAAGTTTGCTTTTCACACTCATCCCCTTCTCAGCTTGGCGGGAATGTATAAAGAAATCAAGCATAAAACAAGAGGAAATTGGTAAATATTGCATGTAAAGGAGAAAATTCCCCAGAGAAACAAGGTGCAATAATTCCAGGAACATATAGTATTCTCCAGTAAGAACATCAGTCAGTTGTGACTATTACACTGTACTGCAGACTCTCCCTGCTGGGAGAAAGCAAAGACCAACGAAAAGAGATGGAGCGATAGGTAGGATGTCCCTCTTTTATCCATTGTTCTAACCAAGTTACAGCATATCTATGCCTCAGTTGCAGCAATGAAGGAAGAGGATAATGACATTTACTCCCTTTGGTACTCTATTTTAGCAGATGGTTTGAAAGAAGCCAAAATCTCTCAGGTTGCTTTAAAAAAAAAAAAAAATTGAACTCTTCAGATGAAGTGGCCTATGAGCTAACGTTACTCATCATTATGAATTAGACTTTTAGTACATGTATTTACTACGTATAGAGAGACAGTGCATCCAACTCTGTACCAGTCTTTTTCTGTATGAGATCCTTGCCATTCACAAGAATCACAATTTAGAAAAAAACATTAGACACTACACAAATACATGCCAAAAGCCAAGATATTAATTTGCCATGTCAAACTGACTGGGACATTCTGATTTGAGATTCTCCTAGAAGCTCTCAGTCTGGGATACTGTACTTTCATGGTGTTTACAAAGTCAAGAGAATTGATAGTCAAGCGTGTTTGATAGTCAAGGGAATTCACTCAAGAGAGTATCAAACTGTAACAAGCTCAGAGACTACAGGAACTGCTAGGTAGTTTATTCCTCTATGTCTGAACTCCAGATGAATTGATTGTAAATGAATTCAAATGAATTGATTGCAAAATGTTGATATTGCGTTACTGTGCCACATGATGCTTTCATCTATGCATGCTCCATCTGCATCACAGAAGCTTACCTCTGACCTTTCATCTCCCACAACTCCGACACTGCACAGAAATCTGCATCCTCTCTCTTCTTTGCTCCCTGGCTCACAGTATTGGTGTAGACTTTCCACGTTGGAATTATTGCCTTGCCTTTGGTTTGCAGAACAAACATTCCTCTTTTCTTCCATCTTTGCTAAATGATTCCCTAAGAAAGTCACTAGCAAAATCACCTGAATCAAGCGCCTTCTCCAAAGAAGCTGACATTCATCACCCTGCTAAACGTTAGTATTGGGACCATGAACCACATAAGACTTACTGGTGCCTGGTTTGACATAAGTGATATTATAAATTTTCTCCTATACTTGTGGGTAGGGTAAATTTCACTCTGGCAGCTACTCCCGGGAAAAGAGGCTGGTGTGATTCAATCTGTTACAATTATAGGATGGTGTGTGCATGTAAACATACACACAAGCCAAACAGGGGAGGCACAATGCCACTCCTTCCTGTCAGTAAAGCAGAAGTCTGGCAGGGCAAGAGAAGTTCCTCTAGTAAGATAAAAAAAATCTGTTTAAAAATAATGCTCCTCAAAACATTGTTTCTTTTTCAATGCTGTCAAAAAACCCATAGATAGAGGCAGGGTGCTTCAGCTCTCAGGTGCTCTGTTCAGAGAGCCTCTTGCTCACCTCAGCTTTATGTTATGCCCCACACTCATACCAGAAAGCACAAGGCATTTCTTTACTGTGCACTGCAGAAGGCTTGCAGGATTGGTGCCCAAGCATCCAACATGTGTTGGCAACCAGCAGGCAGCCTGGGACATGTTCTATTACCCAAACCTCTATATACCCCTTCTGACTCTGAGCTAATATAGAAATACCAAATGCAAATCAGCTCAGGAACTAAGCTTCTAAGCACTACTTGATGAGAAAACACAATCATCTTCCCCTATTCAGCATTCTCTCAGCTTCTTGCCTTGTATCATACTGATCTCAGTTTCCAGACCTCCAAACTAAATCTTCTGAGAAATATGTTTTTTCTTATTCCCTTCATGAATTTCAGCAGGAGCTGCTCAAAATGTTGGCCAACATCTCCCCTGTTATGTCTCCTAAACCACTGTGTTAGGTTTCTACAAGGGCTCTCAAAAACATGATGAAGGCCTTGTGCTGGATGTCCTGCAGATCCACAGAGAAAACGTACAGATATTCTTGACTCTCAATATGCGTAGCCTAGAGCTGCAGCAGTAATGCAACTGGAAATTTAAGAGTGAGGGGCAACCAAAGACCTTACGAGCCCGTGGATCTTGAAGTTTAGGAATCAGGGTCACCCCCATCAGGGCTATTTGGGATGGTCCGACAAAGAACAGTAATGGGAGATCAAGATTAAGAACAAGACATATTTAGAGGAAAGGAATCATATTCAGCCTTTGTCAATGTTTTATCTGCTTCTGTGCAGTACCACTAGCCCGTCCCCTTCTTTTTCAAATATTAAATTCACTAAGTAATACAGACGGGAAACAGACTGGTCCAGCAGCTGGAGCAGCAATGTTGGATCAGCACATGTGGGTAATCAATGCCATTCATGTGGTAACTTTCTCCACAGCACATCAGTGAAACTCCCCACACTGTTGATTCTTGACTCGTCATCTCCTCTTATGCATTCCTAGGGCTCTATTAAATCGCTACTCTGGAGGGCAATCTTGGGCACCCAAATGCTTCTGGGCTATCTGGTCTAACTGTTAGGGAGGGGCTCTTAAAACTGCAGCTTCCTCCATCTGTTCTCTTCACGCTGGGACTGTTTTTCTCTGCCTCCAATGTTTTAGGCCTTCTATCTTCACCTTCAGCCTGCTCCCCAGTGTGATACTCCAACCAGAAAAACTCATCCCCAAACAGAAATCACATCATCATTAACATTACACATGCAAATAGGCCTGAAAAAGACCTGGCTTGCAGACAGTATCCAAGATCTACATACAGCTATTGGGCACACTCATGAACCATTTGGAAATCTGGCTCCTAGCAGTTAAATTGCAGACAGAAATTATCTAAGCTTTCACAGCTTTCTCCCATCACAGCCAGATGGTGCTTGACCCCTGCAATCATTTCTGCTGTATTTTGCCCATATGCAAACCCCACTGCTTCCATCATGCTGTTACTACCAACCCACATTTTTCAGAATTTATATTTTAATAAAGCATTTAAAAGAAAATGTGAAGATTCCATAAATTTTCTCATGCATATCCGTTCTCTAGGGACCACCTTAGGCTTCTCTAAAGCACCTCCATCTGTACCATCTAAGTACTGCTCCAAGTAAATCGAATCTGAATGGCTGGGTCCCTAATATAGCCTAGGAAACACTCCAATTCTCTCCCTTCTCTATCAATCAGAGATTGAAACCGTTTTTGCTCTTTGCCTACACAGATAAACTTTTCACCCAGCCACTCTCCATCTCCAACTCTGATTACTGAAATCTCCTTGAGACTCCCCAGTACATGCAAAACATAGCTGTCTATCATTACCTTTCTCACCTTACCTCCTTCTGGCCATAAGGGTGTCTCTAAAAACTATCAATGTATCCTTTTTCCTTTCCACCTTCACACAGTGCTACTCCCTGTATATCCATTTACTGACTCTTAAAGCACCGTCACTCCTTCCCTGCCACCCGTTAAAAAACATCTCTGCTCATTCACCTCAGATGTGCCTCTGTACCTCCTCCTATCACATCTCTGTATCTGGTTTCCTGCACAATAGGAAATACACTAGCTTCCCCCCAGAATTCCTCTAGAGCATTTTATCTTAAGACTGAAGGCGCAGAAAGCCTTATATTTTATTCAAATACAATGCAATATCCACATTTGATATCTGCGTACTGCCCATTGAGACATTTTCAATTCTGATGAAAATAGGGGGGGAAAAAAACCAACCAAAAAAAAAAAACCCACAAAAAAAACCCCACAAAAACCAACAGCCTGAACTACGCATTCCACACTTGGAATATAGGTATATTACTGCTGGCAACTTAGTGCAATCTCTTCAATCAGAACCTGTAGCCACAAGGAAAAGGAGAGGCAGGAGGATCTATTCTGTGGCAAAAGGAGGAAACATTGGCTCAGACAATTCAAAGAAAACATGGTTACCTTCATCGCTGCTTATTTAGATACTGCAGCAGGGGAGCCCTGAGATCCCTAGTTCCGTGCCAGGAACACTCTTACACTCTCCAATTCCTCCTACTCAAGTCTTAGACTCTGACCACATGAAGCATCTACCCTGCCATAGCTGCCTTTCCTCCTGTCACCAAGCCCAGCTGAGTGGAGAAGTCCTTCCCAGCTGCAAAGGGGCAGAGAGGGTCATTAGGCACTCTGCCCCATTGCACTTCAGCACCTGCACATAATCTCAGAGGAAGTGGGAAGGCAATGCTCCATGCAAGAAGCCCTCTTAGCCCCCATGCAAGCAATTAGTTGCTGTACTGTGAGGCTAACATGGTCCAGATGAAATAAGGGAGATTACAGGGTGAAGGTTGAAAATTTCACTCTGCTGGTATCAATCCCTTTGCCTTCCTAGGAAAGTGAGACATCCCTAAGGGAAGTCCTTCAACAAGCTCAGGGGAGTTGGAACAGACCATTCTGCTTTAGTGCCTTCAAGAGATCAGTACAGGGCTTGGCAGGATGTTCTTCACCATTACATACAGCAGTGCAATCCACTCAGGATGAGCTGTGACCCTGGGAACAGGAGATTACATAGCTAGGATTTTGGCAGGAAAAAGAAACCTTGCTCTACCAGAACGCATAAACTGAAAGGAACAATATTTGCTATTACAGTTTTATACTACGCCTTTTCCCAACTTTCTTAGCTTAGAATATCTTTCTTAAAAGCTCAAGCTACTCCAGTACTGGTCGATGAGAGATCAAGCATCTTTCCTGGCCACAGAGAAAATTTTTAAAATGTAACCTATAGGCATAGAATTGCAAAACACATTGCCATGCAATGCAGAGAACCAAGTAAAGTTCCCTGTAGCCAGTTCTGGATCCAGAAATGTTACAGGCACAAGGCACTAATCTAATTCTGCCTCTTCAAGGATCAAAGCAGGGGGTCATCCTGATCCCCACAGGCATTCTAGCTTTGCAAGCCAGCTCGGGTTTCTTTCATACCATGCTGCATTGCACAGATATACCCCGGCATTTCAGAAGTAAACATAAAGGAAACACTCAAAAGAACCGTCATCTAATTCTGGGTGGATCTCTGGTTGATCCTGTTACCTTTGCCATCAGTGTTTTCATCCCTAGCTAAGGAAAGAAGAGGAAACTGACCCTGGGATGAATTTCACAAGGCAAACTATTGTCTGCTCAACTCATGCAAAGCTCCACTTAATGGCAGCAGTGCCTGCTCTGATGTCTGGGAATAACTCACAATATATGCAATGAGAACCCTTCTCAGCCTACACAGGCTGTCTATTCTGGTCAGACCCTGCCCCATGCAGCTGTCAGCATTACAGCTGCACTTCTGGATGTTGTCAGGATTCTGACAGTCATCTAGGGACACTCTTTCTCCATGAATCACAGCTCCCTTCACTTCCACTTGCCAAAATCAGAACTGAGGAAAAAAGCACAACGCTCAGCTTCCCTACATGTCTTAGTAGTACCTGCAGTAATTTATTCTCCAGCATAAGGGAGTCTGGAAGAATGATGGACTGGACATGCAAAGTACTAATTACTAACAATGTTTTCTTTTTGAAGAATTACATTTTCTCCATTTATCCCATTTCCAGGTGTCTGCCCCAGTAACTGAATTCATTCAGAGTATACTGAATTCATTCCCAAAGGCCACGCAATGTACATTTTGGGCACATTTTCACAGCAGCTGAAAGCATTACTAGGCCACTATTAAGAGTGGGTTGCTACTAAGCAAGTATAGCTCAAACCCAGTCAGCACCAGCCTGTCCTTAAGTCTAGCCAGCTGCTCATACACATCTCCTGTCACTGCTTAGTCAGGTTAAGAGTACAAAAGCACATTCTGATTATCTGTTTTCTTCCTCTCATTCTTAAGTCGTTGCTTGGGTTTTGCTTCTCACAGAGCATTATGATGCTGGGATGGCTATGTAAGTGGCTCTTAGCACATTGTGCAAGCTAATAGAATACAAATGATTATATAAATAATAAAGCTGCTGAAGATTTTCTTGTCACCACTTTCTCTGTTCCATTGGCTTGACTTAAAGCACACGTAAAAATGGCTTCTGCTAAGTGTTATGTTCATAGCATCCATAAATAAAATTAAGATCCTGATTTAAAGAGACACTAAAAAGCTGTATGTCCTCTTGATTTCAACCAAATGAGGATGCTCAATGCCTATGAAAATCAGGCCCAAGGCTCTACAGACGAAAACAGAAGGATTTGATCTCTGTATGACAGTTTATGCTCAGGAAGGCAGTTTCACTTCCTATGTAAGATATTCATATGCTCTTTTCCAGAAAGACTGTGGTGACCCAAACGGAGGGCCTGTTCCAAAATGTGGCTATGCAGGTCTCTGGCTGCAGGGAGTGCCAGAGCCTGCTGCTGCCAGGGGAGGCCAGCGGACATTCCACTTGCATGAGGTGCAAGACGGTGGAAGATCTGCTCACCATGGTGGCTGAGCTGAAAGATGAGGTGGAGAGACTGAGGGCCATCAGGGACTGTGAGCAGGAGATCGACTGGTGGAGTAACTCCCTGGCGTGCGAAAGGGAAAGGCGCCAGGGAGATACCCCACAATTGGGGGCGGACCCCCTGCCCTGTCAGGCAGAGGAGGGGGAGCTGAGGGATGGGGAGGGTTGGGAGAGGGTCCCTGCTCGGCGTCGTGGGCAAACCCCCCCTCTGCCTGTCACGTGTCCCCAGGTCCCCCTGGGCAAGAGGTTTGCAGCCTTGGACGTTGAAGCGGAGGTAGGTGGGGAGGCGCGGAAAGGTTCCCCTGAGAGGTTTCCAAGGGCGAGGCAGTCGACTCTGCGCATTCAGACTGCCTATGCCAGGAAAGGAAGAAGGGTGCTTGTGGTAGGTGACTCCATTCTCAGAGGAACGGAGGGGCCCTTTGCAGACTGGACCCGAGCCACAGAGAAGTGTACTGCCTCCCTGGGGCCCAGGTCAGGGATATAACTAGAAAACTCCCGGAGCTGGTTCACCCCACTGATTACTACCCACTACTCATAGTTCAGGTGGGCAGTGATGAAATTTCACAGAGGAGCCTGAGACCTATGAAAAGAGATTTCAGGGGATTAGGGCGGATAGTTCAAGGAGCGGGTGCGCAAGTGGTGTTCTGTTCCTTATGGGGAGGTGCAGGATATGGGGTGGGCCAGGAAAACACAAGTCATGAATAATTGGCTGAGGGGCTGGTATCGAGACAGGAACTTTGGGTTCTTTGACCATGGGGCAGTTTACTCAGCCCCTGGCCTGTTGTCGAGGGATGGAACTCATCTGTCTCATAGGGGGAAACGCATCCTAGCACAGGATCTAGCAGGGCTCATTGAGAGAGCTTTAAACTACATTCGAAGGGGGATGGGGCTGTAACGGGGCTTGCAACAGTGGGGCATCACGCTAGTGTTGATAAGGACCGGGGGTCCTCCCGCCCTCCTAGGGTGAAACCGGCATGCTCAGCTCGCTCCCTGAAATGCCTGTACACGAATGCATGCAGCATGGGGAATAAGCAGGAGGAGCTAGAAATCCGTGTTCGGTCAGGAGATTATGACCTGGTGGCAATTACAGAGACATGGTGGGACAGCTCACATGACTGGAATGTATGGGGGGCTATACTCTTTTCAGGAAAGACAGGCCAGCAAGGTGAGGGGGGCGGAGTTGCTCCTTATGTGAAAGAACAACTTCAATGTATTGAGTACTGTCCAGGGGTGGGTGACGAGTGAGTTGAGAGTTTGTGGGTGAGAATTAAGGGACAGGCTGGCACGGGTGATACTGTCGTGGGTGTCTATTACAGGCCTCCGGATCACGACAAGGAAGTCAACGAGGCCTTCTTCAGGCAGCTGGTAGCAGCCTCGCAGTCACAGGCCCTGGTTATTGTGGGGGATTTTAACTACCCTGATATTTGCTCGAAGGCCTACTCAGCCAGCCATCCGCAGTCCAGGAGGTTTCTCCAGTGCATTGATGATAACTTCCTGATGCAAATGGTGGATGAGCCAACTAGGAGAGGAGCACTGCTAGATCTTATTCTCACGAATAAGGAGGGTCTGGTTGAAGAGGTAAAGGTTGAGGGCAGCCTTGGTTGCAGTGACCATGAGGTGGTGGAGTTCAGGATCTCATGTGGCCGTAATAGAATCCTGAGCAGAACAGCAACGCTGGACTTCAGTAGGGCCAACCTCGGCCTTTTCAAGCAGTTGTTAGGGGAAATCCCGTGGGACAGGGTACTTGAAGGTAAAGGGGCCCAAGATAGTTGGTTAGCGTTCAAAGAGAGCTTCTTCCAAGCTCAAGATCGGTGCATCCCAATGGGTAGGAAGTCAAGGAAGGGTGCCAGGAGGCCTGCATGGTTAAACAGGGATCTGCTGGGCAAACTCAAGTGTAAAAGGAGAGTCTACAGATCACGGAAGGAGGGGCTGGCCACTTGGGAGGAATATAAGAATGTTATCAGAGAGTGCAGGGAGGCAACTAGGAAAGCTAAGGCCTCCTTAGAATTAAACCTTGCCAGAGGGGTCAAGGATAATAGAAAGGGCTTCTTCAAATACATTGCAGATAAGCCTAACACCAGAGGCAATGTAGGCCCACTGATGAATGAGGGGGGTGCTGTGGTGACAGAAGATACAGAGAAGGCAGAGTTACTGAATGCCTTCTTTGTCTCTGTCTATACTGCCGGAGGCTGTCCTGAGGAGCCCCGTACCCCTGAAGCCCCAGAGGAAGTCAGAACAAAGGAGGAGTTTGCTCTGGTAGATGAAGACTGGGTTAAGGAGCGGTTAAGTAATCT
>WKFP01015051.1:1244172-1259666 GCA_011057875.1 Pterocles orientalis | reverse complement strand
CAGTGTAGGGGAGAGGGACCTGGGGGTCCTGGTGGACAGCAGGATGACCATGAGCCAGCACTGTGCCCTCGTGGCCAAGAAGGCCAATGGCATCCTGGGGTGTATTAGAAGGGGGGTGGTCAGTAGGTCAAGAGAGGTTCTCCTCCCCCTCTACTCTGCCCTGGTGAGACCTCATCTGGAATATTGTGTCCAGTTCTGGGCCCCTCAGTTCAAGAAGGACAGGGACTGCTGGAAAGAGTCCAGCACAGAGCCACGAAGATGATTAAGGAAATGGAGCATCTCCCTTACGAGGAAAGGCTGAGGGAGCTGGGTCTCTTTAGTCTGGAAAAGAGGAGACTGAGGGGTGACCTTATTAACGTTTATAAATATGTGAAGAGTGAGTGTCAGGAAGATGGAGCCAGGCTCTTTTCTGTGACATCCAGTGATAGGACAAGGGGCAATAGGCTCAAGCTGGAACATAGGAGGTTCCACTTGAATATGAGAAAAAACTTCTTTACAGTGAGGGTGACAGAGCACTGGAACAGGCTGCCCAGAGAGGTTGTGGAGTCTCCTTCTCTGGAGACATTCAAAGCCCACCTGGATGAGTTGTGTGCAATCTGATCTAGGTGTTCCTGCTCCGGCAGGGGGATTGGACTAGATGATCTTTCGAGGTCCCTTCCAATCCCTAGCATTCTGTGATTCTGTGTGATATATGCATCCCCTTAATTAATCCAGAGGTCAGGCAGGACAACAGTTCCAGACTCTGCCATTGCTTGCATCAAAGGACTAGCACATAACAGACAACCTTAACACCATGGGTCGAGCATTGGTAGGATGGTAACTTGTCAGGCAGTTAAAGCTGAAGAACAACATCTAACTCCGCATTGCTGTTTCCATGAGTCCTATACAAAAGCTCTGCCTTCCCTTTGATACTAAATGTTCATACAAAGAGGATATTATGACAACCCTCCTGGCTGCAAATAAAATTAGATCCCCCAAGCCACACCCTGTGAAAAACAGTATTAGTACAGAATCACAACATCAGGGAGAAACCTCCTGCAAGAAACTCTTATTCCAGACTAGGTACAAAGCTGACTGAGAAAACTTGTTTTTCAGTAAGCTTTCTATAACACATTTTGGGGGTGTCAATATCTGTATCATCATTAATGACAACAATCATCACAAATTCTACTAGAAGAGTTAGGAAAGAAGGCAAAAGCTGACTTCAGAGCCTGATACCTGAACAACTGCACCAAGTTTCCGACATGGGCTGAGGCTTCATCCTTTTTTAAAATTTTCTTTCGAAGGAACACTACTCTATTATTCTAGTTGCTGCTGCTAAACAAGCAGTCTAATCTTTATTATCCAGGTGTAGATTTTCTCAAAGTTATGGATTAACTACGTGACAGAGAAATCCGGTCAGCAGGAGACAACATGGTTGTGGAAGGCAGCTAGCTATTCCCGACCAATAGAGCAGTGCTCTGCTACATGGACTTGCCAAACACAGTCAACTCCAAGCCCATTTGCCTCATTATTGCCATATTCTTCTCACCTAATCTATACATATATTTTTTGCTACCCTCAAGTTTCATTTTTCCAGTTTATTCTACCTCTGTATCTTCCTGGTAAATTGACAACTGCCTGTAATCACAGGTAAAATCCAGAGCCTCAAAAACATCCTAATATGCTTCTGATTATGACTTTTTCACCCAAAAATACTGCCATCTAAGAAAAAGCCATTTATCTTTTTCTTTAATGGCTATTGCCTCAGTGCCTAAAAGACTGTAATGCTTCCCTGTAAATGGCTAATAGCCTACAGAAGACACCTCTCCCACTACCATGGGTATGTTTTCTGTAATCCAAGCACTAGAAGTCTGATTCTGACCGCAAGCTCATGGTTTTTGCAGCTGATTCCTTCTGTCCATCTGAATGACAAGTTTATCCTTACAGAGCTGTTACAATATCAGTGTAAAATTCAGCATCATGAAAAGACACTGAGTGTGAAATGAAAGGCAGGACAAGCAATGACTTTGAGAAACAGAAAGCACAGAAACAAGAATTATTTTGAAACAGTTACCTCTTTGAGGCAGCCCATGAAGTTGTTGCTTACTGGAGATCCAGGTAAATCAGCAGTACTGGGGCTCCCTCCCACGTAAAAGAAGTCATCTGAGCCCAGCATGGTGTAGTCCTCTTGTGTGTAGCCCGTGGTGGTGAGGATGCCATCCACAGAGATTGTCACCTGTTTGAGGGACACAATGGACAAAGAAAATCCCACCAATAACCTTACCATCCTGAACAGAACAAGTTACCTCCCCTACATTTTTATGTCAGTTTTATAAAGGATTTTGTTGAGATTGTTCTGTATTTTTTCAGTTCAGCCAAGCTTCATTTTCTGGTCTGCTTCACCCACAATGGAAATGTGCCAGCATCTACTTCTCCCCGTTCTGATGTATCAGCACTGTCAGGCTGACCCATCAGTCTACCCATTGAGATGCTTTCTATCTATATTCAGGCCAGAAAATGGAACTGTCCTTGAAAGAGATTTCTCATATTATCTGATTTTATGATTAATTAGTATTTATTTTAATGATTACAGTTAGTTATGGTTGTTAGTGAAAAAAAAACACTAATGAAGACAAGGTTGGTATTTTCTATTTTTTTATGTTTCTTTTGCTCACAGCACACTGATGATCATGCATTCGGGGAGGGCGGGGGAAGGGTTCTCACTTTCAATACTTTATGGATGTGCATGCCATGTACCTAGAGAGACACACACCCACCACCCACCAAAAAAAAAGTTACAAACTAACCCATAATCAAAATATAAACAGGAAATAAACCAAAATAAAACAAACGAAAATAAATCAACCACGCACGAACAAGTGTGAAAGAAGCAGAGATGAGAAAGAAAGAACGAAAGAAAGAAAACACAAAGCGTGCACACACTGCACCCTTGACATGTCATGCCAATATATCTGGAGCTCAGAAAGATAACAGGAAAAAAGAGAGAAGACAGAGGGAGGGAGAAGAAGAGAGAGAGAGAACTATTTCACACTTGCATGCAATCAAAAAAGAAAAAAAAGAAAAAAAAAACAAACAAAAAAACCAACAAAAAAACCAAAACAAAAAAACCCCCAAATAATAACAAAAAACCTCAAAATCGAACAGAAATGTCCCCAAAAAATCTAACCCCAAACACATGGAGGGTGAAAAGGGACGGAAGGAGAGGAAGGGACAGGAGCAAGTGAATTAGATGTGTTTTCTGTAGATGCTGTTAGTGGTTTTAAGGGGAGATGAAGGAAAATAGATTGAGGCCAGGAGGAGACGGGTGAGTCACCAGACGTGGACATGCCATGCAGAGTGTGTACTGAGACAAACAACCGGCTGAGCTCCTGTTGGCCACGGCAGGTAGAGGTCAGAGAGAGATAGAAAGTGAGAGAGAGAGCAAGAGGGAGTAGGAGGACAGAATAAGGAGGGAGGGAATTGGGGGAAAATCAGGAGAAAGAGGACAACTCTGGCCAGTTTGCCTGTAATAGCCGTTGCCACAACAAAAGGATGAGAGAAAAAAGAGAGCCTTCACCACCACGGACTAGAGGCCCTGCAATGGTTCTTATCTAGAAACCTTCCGAGTAAAAAACAAAAATCAAAGGGGGAAAAAAAGCAAAACAACAAACCAAAGTGAAAGAGTTTAAGCTAAACTCAAAAGCAAGGGGAAAAACCCAACAATTTATTGCTGGAATGGAAAAGAACTAAAGAGGGAGGTGAAGAAACCAATGAAAGAAAGGTCCAAACCCTATTTCCAGAAGAGTTGTGTTAGTTGCTTTTGTTGCTCATTTTTCCATTAAAGAAAGGGAAAAAAAAGACAAAAGAAAAAAAAAGTGTTTTCAATGAAATTAAATTAAAGGAGAAGTATAAAGGAGGGGGGAAAAAGAGGGAGTAGGGGGAGGAAAAGGCAGGTAACACACGGCAAACCCAAAAAAAGAGACAATAAGAATGATATCTACCAGACAATGTAGTTTGTTTACCATAGCGTGTCCAATGCCTGAGTGCTTTGCGGAAAAGGGGGAAGAAAGGAAATTAAAAAATCGTGAACAGAACGATTGTTAATTAAAATAACTAAAAGCAAAGATGAGTCGTTAGGGTGTTAGTACATTAGTTGGTTAGTAAAAATGACACATTGCATGAATGGTCTAGTGTTAGTCTTTCAAAAAAAGGCATGGGGCACCTGACACACACAAAGTGAGAAAAAGGACAATATGACCAGGACTCTATGGGGAACCATGCCATCTAGACTGTAAAGAAGGGTGCTGCCTAGTCTTCCCATGCTGATATTAGTCATTAACTTCAACCCTCATCCACATTATCCAGGATTTAAGCAAAGTTAAAACAGTACAATACTTACTCTTCATATGCCCATTAAAGTACTCCCCCCAAACACGAACCTTACCCTCAGAGATGTACACGCACAGTACACAGTTAGCCTATTCAGCACAAACCCAACCATGACCCCAAACCCAACCATGACTCTCTTCTTCCATCCACCATCATCTCTGCATTCCTGCTCCTTTTCCAAGCCTCACTACCCTCAAGTGTTGCAGAATACAACAAGCAGGACAATATTTCCTTTGGCTGGAAGATGCAGATGAAGATGAGTCCAAGACTCTTGAGTCTTCCTTCCAAGTTTCCCAGTCTGCACGTTTCTGTACATAAAGTAAGCTTGTGACTTTCAGGAGAAGCACACAAAAAGAGCTGTGCAGCTGTTTGCCTGTAGCTCACTCAGGTCAAACAAGAGCACAGAAGTTTAACCTCTCCTAGGGAGAAACGTGTCAAGGAATTGTGTAGGAAGAATTGTGTTGCTTGCATCAAGGTTGAAGACAGAAGATCGATAAGATTTAGTGTCTCTCCTGTTATACTGCATCTATATTACAGCGAAGCTAGGAGAACTCACCAGTCAGTCCACTTAGTTGGGTTTAGCAGAGCTTTGGAGATGCTTTGCTGACCCCTTCCAAGGCATGCACATGCCAACTGTTCAAACCTAAACATTGTTTCTTGTTTGCTTCTTAGCAACTGGGGAACTCAAGATCTTTATAGCAGGTTTTGCATGGTGACTAGCTTCAGTGTTAATAAGGAAGTGCAGACCATGGAGGCTCAAGGTCCTTGTTCCAGTGCGACTGAAGTTGGCGAGAATTATCCCAAATTACACAAACAAGATCTTTGCTGCCTCACGTAAAAACTATCTGCTTGCAAATTTCAGAGAGTTGCACATTTGATAAGGAAGCAAGTTTGTTCAAATGTTGTCGTATTAAACATGACATCTCATGTCTATTTTATTTTCTATGGGCATTAAATAATAATATTCTATACTTGGGTATAAAGAGTGCAAACTCCTCTGAAATCTTCATCAATGAAGTCTAACTCTCAGCGATATGTTGTTAGTAAATCTATTTTTACAAGCAAGGAAGTGGCCCAGGGGAGAAGAGCATGCTAAAAATGAGCTGGAGTGTCAGCAGTGGACCTGAAAACAGACATGGGAAACCTGACATTCAGTCTCCTCTGCTCCTCCCACCAGACCACCCTGCCCCAAACATGCTCTGAAAGCCCTGGTAAAATGCAGCCACAATCCTATTTCTAGTAAAGGTTTCTCACAAGGCAGAAAGAGGGCTTAGTTTTAACTAAAATAATGAGATAAATAAACAAGGAGATTTGCTTTCACATTAACAATCACTACTCAGAGGAACTGTGGGTTCACTTGGTTTGTCTCTAAGGAGATTAACTGCTGTGATAGTCATTTGATCTAAAAAAAATCAGCACTTAGTACTTTTCTAGCTTAGCTACAAAACATTTAACAGTTCCAAAAAGTACTGGGCAAAAGTCCAGGTATTTGAAGTTCTGCTCTAACTATAGGAACAGACAAAAAAAATGCAAATCCTTCTCTACCTTCTCCCACACCAAAAAGAGTAGAGGAAAATACTAAATCCCATCCTGAAGCTCCTGATAGCCCCTTTACCTGAAATTGTTTTACCTTTGTATCATATTCTTGGAATTTCTAAGACTCCTTTTTTTTTTAAAAGTTCATTTTAATGAGAAATATATTTCTCTCCAGTTTCCAATCAATTACAAGGGGCTACTGATTTCACACTGGAACAGGTTGCCCAGGGAGGTCGTGGATGCCCCATCCCTGGAGGCATTCAAGGCCAGGCTGGATGTGGCTCTGAGAAGCCTGGTCTAGTGGTTGGCGGCCCTGCATATGGCGGGGGGGTTGAAACTAGATGATCACTATGGTCCTTTTCAACCCGGGCCATTCTATGATTCTATGATTTCCTTATAAAGCCTCAGTATTCAAGGGCAATGTTTTTTGTTGACTTTTTTTTTTTTGCTTTTTGGGGGTGGGTTTTTTGAGGAAACATGGGCACAGCTGGAAAGAAAACTTCCAAGTGACCTATATTATGTTGCAAGTTTACAGGTGAATTTATATCAGGAAAGATGCAGGAAATATTTCTTACATATAAAATTCTTTAGGATATACAAAATTATACTGGATGTGATAAAGGACAAAATGTGTGATTTTATACATTTCAGACAGTGAAAAATTGTTAAGTATTTTACAGATAGAGAAACTCTGTCTTATGCATGCACACACACAAATAGGACATGTCAACTGCTGGAAGCTGCTGTTAGAATGGAGAAACCCAAAAACTCTTCACCCTGTGCTTTATTTAGAATGGTGCCTTTAACTTTTCTTGTTGTTGTTGTTAAGTGAAGCATTTATAAGGACAAGATATAGACTGACCGTTCTCAGTTGTGTCCTGGAAAATGTCCATAGCAGGTATTAATTAGGTATCAGTCATTCAAGTTTTCAATCTTTTCCAAATTCTTTATCCAGAAGATTGAAGGGTTTTAAGAATTCTTCATCCTGAGTACTATCAATTAAAAGTAAGAATGCACAGGACCTAACAGGAAGGCTGCAGCACTGAAGGTTTCTTCTCATTGAAAACTGTGGTCAAACTTACCAATCATTTTTGGATGACATCTTTCAGGACTATCAGGATTGCTTCTCCTCAAGGCCTCATCAGTTCCACTTTCTGGGAATTTTAGGTTCTGGGTCAGTCTCTTGATTTTGAGATTGAACTTGATCAGAAGTTAAAATGAAAGTATCCAAGGAAAAGACGATTCAAAAAAATTCCATCCTTACTGATATTTATTAGTTGAACTGCATTCTGTCACGCCTATTTACAGAATTGGACCCCAGATCAGCTCTGTTATTTATTTTTAATTTAAGACTGGCCTTTCTTTGGAAAGAGCAGAGACACCTTATTAAAATATCCTCTTTCTTGCCCCGTCAAGCTGGACCCTTTAAGAATTCAGAATCACATGAAAACATCCATACTGAATAGATCAGGAGGATTAAAAAATTTTGGTGCCACTTAACTGGCAAGGGACTCACTTTCTAATAATCACTAAAGCACTGTCCCAGTCTAATCAAAGATGGAGAGGCATAGACATATTTCTATTTAACTGTGGACCCAGAAAATAAATTTAAAAATCACTAGACGAAAGATCAGGAAAAGAAAGTGATAGCTTCCTGTACAGAGTTTTGTCTGTGACCCTTCCTCACTCTGCTTCTTCAAGATCCAAACCAATCCTGGCATGAAGCAAGGATGTGTTTTGCTTCAGGCACATTTTCCCACTGAAAATTGATTTCTGGTGAAAATAAAGGGTATGATTAACTAAAACGACCAGTAAGGTATATTCAGATATACAGAGACTAGCCGTTCTGAGACTACCTAAAAATAAAAAACACATCAAATAAAGCCAAACGTTCTGACCCTTCCAGACTGACAACACTCAACTGCTTTGTGCATCTGGTGGGAACAATTGAATAAGATCCTTAAGACCCATCCACTGCATAAGAAATTAAATTTTCATCTGCATACAAACTACTGAAAAGAGACTCATGTTGCCATAAGTGAGAACCCTGTAGTCTCCTCAAAGTTTGATGATAGATTTGTCATCAAAGACCCAGACATCCTAAGAATGTAGAAATACAGGAATTCACATGGGAAAGACAAATAAATATCTTCAGCCCTAAACCCAAATATTTAAAAGAAAGGTGTGAAATCCTCACAACAGATAAATTATCCAGTGACATCTACTAGTAGAGAGTGTTTCTGATCCCTAGCACTGATTGTTCTACACTCACAGATACGTTTTACCTTAGCTCCTGTAAAATATTACCACAAAAGCTGTTTTCTCAGCAAATGACATTGTATAAACTCAAATAAAACTATTAAGGATTGTGTTAATACTCACATTAATGAACAAGTAAACCAATCATTTTGTTTTCACAAATCTATTTTAGAATCTTACATTTACAAGCTATTTCTGCTGCTTCTACCAATCAGCAAGACACCAAATAGTTCCCATTCACAGTGTAAGCCTCATTTATCATGCAGCAGATGGGCCTTAGTGACTTGATATATTCACCAGTTTTCAGAGCAAGGTTATTTAATTTTATCTTATCTATGTCTGAATTTATATTTCATGAGGAAGGCTTCAGGATTTTAAGACTAACCTCCTACCAAATACATCACCTGATAGAGTTGTCTGCTTAGAAAAGCAGCATACAGATGTGCAAAATTACACCGGTAAAAGTCACAAAAAAATTTCCCAAGTGGAATTGCAGGGTGCTGGATTGATCACCATTTGCTGGGTTTTGATCCTTCCACTTTTCCAGTCCTCACAGCAAACAGTCTCATAGGCAGAGACACAAGAAATAAAGTAGAATCTTATTACAGAAAGAAGGGGGGTGGGGGAGGGGAAATCAAGAAGAAGAAAAAAGAACAGAGAATCAAGAAGACTCAGAAAGACTCCAGCCAATTAAATCCAAAGCTATAAAGTTAAAATAATTACACACATACCCACCAGCCTGCATACCTGCACACTCACTCACATGCACACACAAAGAAAAGAAAAAGTAAAGCAAAGTAAAAAAAAAGACTTCCCAGAATTAGAATTATGACATCATGGCAATGGTTAAACCAATTAACAAAACTGAAAGAAAAAGGAGAGAGGTGTAGAGCACTGGCTGCTGAAAAAAGACTCTGTTCCCACAGTAATTAAATGCAAGAAGAATACTACTGATAAGATTGAACTATAATTAAGGAAATAATAAAATAAAGGGAGAACAGAAAAAGAGAAAAGGGAGATGAAAGTAAAGTTACATCACAAGTTTTTATTATATAAAACTGGAAAAAAACCCAGAAAATTAATAAAGGGGAGATGAAGACATCACAACAGGGATAAATTCCCATCAACTAATGTTTTTTTGCTGTCCTTTAGACACCAAGATCCAGAAAAGGTGAAGAAACTCTAACAATTTCACTGAGCATCCCCATTTCTCCATTATTCTCTCCCATCTTCCCATCCTAATAAGACAGAGCAAGATCTTCCCCAGCATTTTCTCCCCTTCACCATTACCTGCCGCAGGTTGCGTGTCACCTTAACGTCATGCCACGCGTTGTCATTGAACTTGCCATTCACTGGCTCCACAATGGCCTCGAAGGCCCCAGACCCCAGGTTAATGACCAACGAGACCGCACCGTCTTTCAGGGCCAGGTTGACATAATCAGCTGACTTGCCAGTGTGCAGAATGAGCCCGTTGCGTTGCCATGTCTTGAAGGAGAGAGTGATCTCATCGCTGCTGCTCTGGATGGGGTTTTGCGACAGGTCATAGCAAAGGTATTCGGACCCACGGAAAGTGGCCATGTTCTCATCTCGCGCTGCAAAAAAGGGAAATGGAACTATTTAGAAGTCAGTCAAGAAGAGATTCAAGATCATAATGAAATTCCTGAGCAATCCCACAGCACTGTTAGAGTTCTGTAGCAAGGATATCAAGAGAATTAACGGCAGAGTCCTCGATACTGAAGAATATCAGCACTTCCTTTTCAGTTTCACTGCAGCACTGTCACCATAGGGACCATTCAAAAGTATGCGGTGGAGCCTAGAAAAAGTACATTTAAAGACACTGCTGTAAGACACTTCATATCCTTTTGGGGAGAATGATAGGAAACTCTACTATTCACAACATGACTATAATGTATGCATTGTTCCAAAAGAAATCAACATTTGCAAAGATTAGTATTTAGATTAATTAGTAATGTCACCTGAATTTATATTAACCCATCTGCCAAGCAATCTCAGACAGGCATCAGAACATAAACCTGACAGAGCTGCCCCTTTCTTTCAACCGAATGAGAGACCAAGCAGACAAGAGAGCTACACGAAGTGTTCTATAGTTTCCTTCTCTGAGAGCATGAGGGAAGTCCAGATAAAACATTTTGTGCTCAGCCATAATGACACTGCTGCTAAACACATTTCAGAACGTTGACTGTTTGATCACCTTATCCAGAAAATCTGTACTGGAGAAGCATATCCTTTTCATACAGCAAAAATAAACATAGGGGAATTATTCACAGCATGTGACATGAAAAATTTCCTCATTGAGGAAAAAAAAGCTCTTATGTACAGTAAGGAAAACCACTGAACTAATTTCTTAGCAACTGCAGGCAGCATTTGAATACCATAACAGTCCTCCGTGTGAGTTGGAAGTCTACTTCCCAGTGCCTGGGCTTCCACAGTCACTCAGAGCTAGCTCTGCTCCCATATCACACTACTCAGATGACTTGAGCTAGCTGTGTACCTTGGTTTTATCCAGTGGAAGGAACAGTGCTGGGATCATAAATCTTGCAGAAGGACTGTTTGTAGCCTATTCCTAACAGTGCAATCTGGGGGAAAACGGTAGTTACAATGGAGTCCATACAGATCCCCCTACTCCATATTGCAACACCTTTCTGACTCCCAGCTGTGAAAGACAGTCTGAGCATGAATAAGTGGATGGTACAGGCAGTCAAGCCATCATTGCTCACAATCCACTGCATAAGGCAAGTGCTGGTGCTACTGCCATTGACGTTAATAGCATTTTTCTGCTTCATTTTGTCTCATTTAGTAATCCTAATACAGATTAGCCAGAATTTGCTAGTAAAAGACTGAAGGGAAAATACTTGTCATTAAAGCCACCCTTGAAAAATAACTACATCGTGAAATCTGTCCCCTCACAGCATGAAACAGTGGTGACAAAGCAGCACAGTGTGGCAACATAAACATATATCATGCTCAAGTGATAGGTGTGCTTTAAGCAGAGACTTTTGCAGTCTCGACTGACGGTATCACAGAATGAACTCACTAAAAATATCTGGTCAGTCTGAAGGCAGCAGTAATGTGCGTTTGTGCTTATGTAAGCATGCTGGGTGTCTATATACCCCTGCAAGCAAGCAGTAAGATAAGTTACTCCACGCAACAGTACAGGTTGGGAGCCAACTGACTCAAAAGCAGCTTTGCAGAAAAAGACCTGGGGGTCCCAGTGGACAAGATGAGCACGACTCAGCAGTGCCTGCCATTTCAGCAAAGGCCAGCCACATCCTGGGTTGTATTGACAAGAACATAGCCAGCAGGCCAAGGGAAGCTATTCTTCCCCCAATGGACATTTGTGAGCTCACATCCGGAATACTCTGTCCAGTATTGAGCTGCCCCATACAAAAATGGCCTCAACATACTGGAGGAAGCCCAGCAAAGAGCTACTACAATGGTCAAGGTGCTGGAGCAGGTGATATGTCTGGAGAGACTGTCAGAGCTGGGTTTCCTTTAGGCTCAAGGAAAGAGGATGCAGAAGAAACCTTATTGCTCTCTGCAACTACTTAATGGGACAGCATAGAGAAGATGGCCAAATTCTTCTCAGAGATGTGTAGGAGAAGGATGAGAAGCAACAGACACAGCTGGAACACAAGAAATTCTCATTCTATACAAAAAATAAGCTTCATCTTGAGGATGGTCAAACACTAGGAAGGGCCTAGAGAGGCTGTGATGACATCTCTCCATCCTTAGAAAAACTAAAAACTTGACTGTGCACAGCCCTGTGCTGCCTGCTCTAACTGGATCTGCTCTGAGCTAGTGGTTGGACTACATGGCCTCTGGAGGTCCCTTCCAAATTACTTGCATCTGTGATTCTATTCTGAATACATTTAACTACCACCAAGGAGTGCATATGCTTGTGTTCAACCAGCCTAAGCACAGAGGACTGATATTGATTGCAATTCTGGAAGTCAGAGCTGAGCGCTTAACAACCCTCTCCACAAAGATAATTCCCCTGCCTAGTCACTCCTGATCCATCAGAAGGGAACGTGTTACAATCAAGTTGGACACGTGCTCTATGTACCCACAGGTAATTCCGATCAAATAGCCGCTGTCAGGGCAGGAGTCAAACACAACCGTTATGACTGAGCCATTTTCCTACAGCTGTGGATTTGTGGAGCACTGAATACACATTTGACGAAGGGGGCATGGGGTGGGTTGATTGTTCACTCCGTACACACGACACATCAATAGGGCTCATTTACACTTTCTCAACCACTTAGATAAAATCTCATTGGCTTGCTCAATTCAAAGGAGAAAGCAAAGAGTAGATACAAAATTTAAAGAGTAATTTAAGGCAACCACTGCAGACTCATCAAAACAAAGCACAGCAAATTTAGAGAGATATTACTTTTACTTGTAACCCTGGTTTTAATATAAGGTGCTATCAACCCACCCCTGCGTGCAACTACATCATCTGCTTGTTTCTTGCAGTCAGATGGGAAGATGATCCTTGTCACAGGTGGGATTCTAGATCTGATCCATCTTTGTGTCCTTCCTCTTCTTGGAAGAGTGTCACCTATTTCCATTTCATATTTTGTTATGGGGTTTTTTTCCTTCCTCCTGTGGTTGCTCTGGATAGACATTCAAATTTTCAGATAACCACATACTACAATCTATCTGGGGTTACTGACCAACCCAAATTCATGCCTGTCCAGACCACATCTCATAAGCACAACTCCCAAGGTCAACATACTCTCTAAAACTCTATTCTCCAAACCACTAATTCCTAGTTTACTAGTGGCCGCATGGATGGCTGGTTTATCAGTCTCATTAAAGGCCTTAGTGCACAGATCAGGCTCCAGTCCCCAGATAGCTTCACTGCATGTTTTTCCAAGCGATAATACAGTGGCCTCTGTCAGGCCACATGAAAGGTTTGGCAGCAAGCACAGCCTTTCCATACTGGCCTGCCTGTTAGAATGCTGTGACATATGTGATGTCTATAACCATAAAGCATGTGAGAATCACCAGAGAGCATGGAGAGGAAGAGATACAGATTCCCTCCACAATGTATGATTTAGAAGAGAGAAAGCCCTAAGCCGGCTGCAGGTCTCACAATATTGCCCATGCTTTCAGGCACAGTCTGGTGACATCTGGAAGACCCGAGAGTGGTGAACCACTTCTTATTTGTTAGCTCATGACCCTTGTGCTGTACGTTTCTGAAGGCTCCACAAATTGCACTGTGATATTTATGGTTTCTGTATTCTTTAAACAGTGGCAGTGTACCAAGGAGTCTCTGCATAGCAGTACAACTAACCTGGAATAGCTAAACTTAAGGCCCAATACAAGGTCACCAGGAATCCTTGGTTTATGTTACATGAACCAATAGATCCCTGGTTTTCCTGGGATGCAAAACACCATACACATAAGTGATATTAACTTGAAATGATGATCTAGCTGTTCAAGGGTAACAATGCAACGGCATAAAATAAAGCTTACAGCAGCATATAGAATATGTTTGGAAATTCTTGATTCATACATGATTTACAAGATTTAATTTTGAACTCAGTTAATACTAGACAGATTTTAAAAAGTCAGTCTGAAAGCAGGCTACTCAGCACGTGTAAGCAATTAGAGCTTCCATTTCACTTGTTAATATTAATCTAAACCAATTACTTATTTTATAACATTCAAATAATTAACTTCTCCGCAACAGCTGGGATTTGCAGAGATCTGAGACCCATACAAAACTTCACAGACTTAACGCTTGATGTATTCAAAGCCTTACAGAAATCACCAGAGTAGAAACAGAACTCAGGATCTTCAAACTGATCATCACAGACCTTTTCCTTGAACAGAGTCAGTCCTTCACTTTAAGAAGTGGAATAACATTATGTTTTTTCTCATTAATCACTAACAGGCAGACCTAGCACATTAAGCACTTACCATCACCACCCCACTGCAAAGCCTGTTTTGCAAGTCTTGGATCTACACCTGTTCCAAACTCCAAATCAGCTATTAGTACATAGTGCAGACTGATAGGAAGAACAGAAACAAAAGCCCAGCCAACAACTACTTGAGTCGGGTTCCAGGCTCTTCTTATCCCTGTAGAAACCCCAGAGCTGTCTGAATCTCAGATTCCCAGGACAGGTAAAGACGGGGGATCTTTCCATATTGTATATGGCTACACTGCCTATTCCAGAGAGCCAGATGGTAATTTTAACTCCAATTTTTACAAGCAAAACTGTTGCTAGGTGTTCCTATCAAAGCTCTTTCTACAAAGGAGGACTCAAATATTCTGAATTCACATCACTAGGAGATAGAGAAACCTTGGATTTATGTATGAGGAAACCAATGTACAAACATTTTAATTGATTTACTCATGGCCACCAAGAAAATCAATAGTAGAGGAAGCGTTTGAGTTCAGGAGCTCCTAGATCATTCCCTAGGTTCTCATACATTTGTGGAGGAAAACAAAACTATTTTTTTTTCCAGTCCTGTCAGGAAGTCAACCCAAAGTTTTGTATGATACTGTAAAATAAACACTTCACGCCTGTGAAGCTGAAAACAGCAAAACCTAGAAGCACTGATTCTGCCCAAGGACAGGAAGTTTAATACTCAACAAAAGCAGAGACTCATGTCACAGTTAGGATTTCTGGCCTCAGGCACAAATAGGAAATATTTAGAAAAACATAAAATAGAGAATGAATTTCTTGAAGTCTGCCGAACAAAACTTCAGGTAGTTCTCTTAAAAACAAAAGTCAGTGGTCTCACCTGCCCACCTTCTGTCAGAACACACTACATTACATGTGTACTCTGCAGCAGCATACCCCAAACTGGGGTTTGGTTTACAGCCAACATTGGAGCATGTCTTCTGTCAGTGAGAAAAGCAAACTCTGCACCACTACAGAACTAGTAACTACTCCAGTGTTCAGCGGGATTTATCTTACCTGAGCGGTGTGCTGTGCCTTGCACAGAAGAGCTGGTGCTGCCTATAATCTAGGAATAGTCTAATACTGTCAAGCACCACGCTTCTCTGCCAAAGCTGAGTGCATTAATGATGGAGGCAGCAGAACAGGTGGGTACTCCCTTGACCTTCTGTCAATCAGAGGTCAAAAAGGAAAACAGTATTTACAGGAATCTTTTCTCCCTACTCTCTCTGTTTAACAGTTCTCTGTAACTTAAGAAAATCCTACAGGTATGGAACTTGTATTAAGAAAAAAAACAACTTCCAAAGTTGGCTATTAATCATAGTATGTTATTATTAAAATAGAGGACCATCATCCACCACGGCAGGAGAAAAAGAAAAGAAAAAAAAAAAAAAAAAA